>OMNN01053109.1:0-12577 GCA_900302755.1 Chromis chromis
CCCACCCCCTGGTCACAATGAGAAGGTGTGCTGGTGGCCCAGTTTGTCATGGCAAGTGATTGTTTTAGTCTGTTCCTTTTCCCCAACTTGCTGGTGGTGGGATGGTTATAGAAGATCTCTCTCTCTCTCTCTCTCTTACACCCCCCCCTCCCCCAACTCTGTGTGGCCACGCTCACGTTAATTTGAGCCGTTCTGAAACTGCCCATCCTCCCAAGGCTTCTCTTACTTTGAAAATAATATTAGATTCAGTGCATGTCAGCTGCTTATTTAATCAGTGTAGTGTTGGGGAAAAGTTATTTTGGGTAGAATGCTGCAGTCTTGATTTTTTTTTTCCTTTTTAGTTTGAAACCTTTCGTGAGTCTGTTCGTAACTGTTTGCTGGACTGCTTCTCCTGTACTTTTTTATCAGGTTGTGCTTTCTGTTCTACTTCTTGTCCTTCTTGTAATGTCTTGCTTCCTTCTGGCCAAAATGGTTCCTGACAGGATCCTGAGTGTGAATGCCAGCATCGACACCATTGGAGAGATTCTGCTGAAAATCATCCCGACTCTAGAGGAGGTAAGCTGCCGTGCTGATTTTGTGTATAAGCGGAGAGCCGTACAGGATAATGATGAGGATAATAAAATAGGAAAAAGGTTTTTGATGAAGTATGCAGCATTTGAAGTTCACTTTATATGGAAGTTCTGCATGAGCCTTCCCGCGAATACATGCAAGAACGCGAGCAGCACCATTGCCCTTATTTCACTGATTAATAGTTTGTAGAAGTAACACCCCATGAATCATGACAAGGATGAAGAAGGTTGTCTTCCAGAAAATGATCAAGTGATAGGAGCTTCATGAATCAGGGAATGAACGTAGTGACAGTAAGGCCCAGTGTCATCGTGACCCCAGAGTTTTCAGACTAGAACGGGGCAGCAGTATTTCGAAAGGTCTCCATTAGAGGTACTAAAACTCTGGAGTTGTTCATAAACCTGGCAGAAGTTTTAATGTGAATGTAGCTTCAGTTTTGCTCTTCCCACTCGGCTCAGGCCTGCTACACATGATATGCATGGACAGAATAACCAAACTTCAGCTAATGACAGAACCTCTTACTTCGCTGAGACTCCTCAGTTTTGGCAGCAGAAGTTTGTTTCAGAACCACTTGCTGATTGGCTAAAAATCACCCTCAAAGTTTACTGCACTACTTCTTTTTAACCACACCTGAGCTATGGCAACAAATACTAATATTGCTCCGCTACCATGTTTTGCAGTTGGCACACACTGCTTTAAATGTGTCCAAACATGTACATGTTCGTTGTAACTGCCACGTTTTACCACAGTAGTTAGCTTACCTGCAGGCTGTCACACAAATAAGGTTTGAAATTGTCGTTTATCTGTGATTTTTTTCCAACTCCTTAACCAAATCTTGGTTTCTTTAATGAGCTACTTTTGTGACACTTCTGTTCTGCTAAGTTTCTTTGTGTTTGGCAAATACTGTCATAATTTATTGAGAGTTCATCTTGTCACATAATCATTTTTGTGACTGAAGCACCAGCAATTGGAGCACCAATTATTTAAGTCTTATTTAAGAAAGTGGGTTAACTTGTGATGCTTTAACAACATGTCCTCTAAAACTGGCACATGCTGATTATTTCTCTACTGTTTTTTAAATGTATTTTTTGGGGGAGAGTTTTTCCGTTTTATTGGTAGAGAGACAGAGTGAAAGTGGGGGTAGACAGGAGAGTGACACGCAGCAAATGGTCTTGAGCCGGACTCGAACTCATGACCACTGCAAAGAGACTGAGCCCAAGTGGTATCGCCTTAACTCAGTGAGCTAAACGGCGGCCCATTTCTCTACTGTTTAATATTAGAGGTGTGAGAATTTATCTGAAATTCTGCCCGATTACATTGATTCAAACAGCTTGTTATAATCAAAAGTGACATTTTTACTGTCTTTCATCACCACTTATTCTTTACATACATTGCAGTGTGTTCTACTCTAAACAAATAAAAATCTATTTTAAACATATTGACTTGCGTTGTGTTCTAAAATGGAAATTCAGCAGCATGTCTCCAAAGTTTTCCAGATTGATGCTTGTAATTTATCTCTTGTGCATCCATTCATATATCTCTGCTTGTCTTGTGTTTACAGTATCTAATTGCCAAAAAGATTTTCTAGTCGACAGTAGGAAGAGTTTCAGGTCCGACTGACATCACTGATCTTGTGTCGTTGTGTTTCTGTAGTACCAACATTACAGTGGGATTGATTTTGACTGTGAGCTTCGCCTGCTGATCCATCAGAGCTTGGCTGGGGGCATCATCGGGGTGAAAGGTGCCAAGATAAAGGAGCTGAGAGAGGTAGGACAGAGTCCAGATTAACAGGAGTCCTCACTGTGATGCTGAGCACCAACAGCTGGCCTGTAGATGAACTGTTAGGATCATAACTGATTAATACTGTGTGTTAACTATTAAAATCTGTCTCTTCTCTGGTTTGTGCATTTTTCTTCCTGCTTCTGTTCATCTGTATTTCCTAAATGTTCCATTATGAATACTTTTTTGCTACAGATCTAATGAGTTGTAACAACATTATTTAAGTACAGACTATGTTTTTGCTGGTGGCTATCTCGGTAGCAAAACAATAAAAAGTAGATTTAATGGTCTCGATATAAGACTAACATTTTCCTGTTTCTGTGCCCCAGAACACCCAGACAACCATCAAGTTGTTCCAGGAGTGCTGTCCACACTCCACTGACAGAGTCGTCTTGGTGGGAGGAAAGCCAGAGCGAGTCATTGAATGTATAAAAGTTATCCTGGAGCTGGTGTCCGAGGTGAGCTCACATCCCTGAGATCTGTTAACCCTCTGAACCCCAAATGTGGGTTTGAAAGGCATGTTATCTTCAAAGAATTGCTAAAATTACACAGTTTATTATATATACAAACTGTAAAAACAGAATCACTGCATTTTCAACTTTCCAACAGTCCTTGCTTTGTTAACCTGTGATGTGCCATTTCGTGGGAGAACTTGATCAAATCTAAAGATAAAATTGTGATACTTAATCAAAGTCTCCTTATTCTAAATGTCTCATTTAATAAATCACCAAAAATAAATATATCTCCATGTTAAATGTTTTCTCTCTGCTCCCTGTAAACACAGCCTGCTGTTCAGACCAGCATAGCTGAAAAGTCCCTAAATTATATATTTTTAAAAAACTATATACAGGAGGTCCTTGGTTTACGACGGCCTCGTGTTACGACTTTTCATGGTTACAAACGACTCCTATAAATTACTTTAAAAACCTAGTTTTGACATAAGCGGTTTGGTGCGCAGCGACAAACACAGTCACTGGGGGAACACTGATTCACGCAGCGTAATAACGAAGGAGATTTGAAATAATAAGATAATTTGAAAATTTAAAAAAAGTAAAGAAAAAGTAGTAAAATATTTTAATTTTACTTCTTTCCAGTATTGGTAACATTTATGGCCACTTGGAATACAGATGTGTTCACTTTCGTGTTGATTCTTGTTTTTTTAAATTTATGTCAAAGAAATTGATCGGGGTTTTTTTCTGGCATTATGACTGTGTTGTTCTGCACAGAAGACATTTTTGAGTTCTCTCTACTCATAGCCATTGTTGTGCTGTTTCCATTGAGGTGCAGGACTTAATATTGCAAAAAATAAAAGAAAGAGCCCACAGTGAGTAAAAATGTGGCAGACACTGCTTGGAGTTCTGAGTTTTAAAAGCGTCAGCATACTTTCTATAGAGACATGTGGTTCATCTCATTAAGTAATGATGGCTTTGAGAGCAAAAGTCCATGATTTTAGCCTCACATATTGTTACTGTATGTTCAGAATTTTATTCTTTGTGGGCTTTACAGCTAATTTCAGCAGTTATTTCAGAAGAAAGTCATCTTTTACTGGCTTTAATTTCCATATTCTTTAATTTGCAGGCACCAATCAAAGGTCGCGCCCAACCTTATGACCCAAACTTCTACGATGAGACATACGACTACGGCGGTTTCACCATGCTCTTTGAGGAGAGGGGCAGACGACCCATCGGTGGCTTCCCCATCCGTGTGCGTGGGGGTTTTGAGAGAATGCCCCCCGTTCGTGGCAACAGACCAATGCCTCCCTCCAGAAGGGACTATGATGACATGAGCCCCCGTCGGGGTCCTCCGCCCCCTCTGAGCAGAGGAGGACGAGGAGGAAGCCGAGCACGAAACCTGCCTCTTCCCCCGCCACCGCCGCCAAGAGGAGGGTGAGGAGGGGCCCAGTTCACTTACAGTGACATAACACCTAACCTGTTTGGTTCAGTTAAAACAAGCTCTGGGGATCAGTTTGTTTTTTTCTTGTGTGACTCAAGGCTGCAACTAGCTATTATGATCATTGTCGATTAATTTCAGTTATTTTCTAGACTAATTAAGTTGTTTGGTCTAAAAAATATCAGAAAATGGTGAAAAATGTCAGTAATTGTTTCCCAAAGTTAAAGATGATGTCTTCAAATGTCCACAGTCTTTTCCTCACAACCCCCAAATATTCACTTTACTGTAAAGGAATAAAGCTGGAATGGGAGGATTTCCATCTTTTGTTTGTTAAAACTAGAACTGATTAATAAATTATCAAAATAGTTTTTAATGGATATAATAGTTCACAACTAATAGATTCATTGTTGCAGTTTGAAATCTGTAAATCAACCCAAATATAATAAGTGACCAGAACTAAAACAACAATGTATTTTATTTTTCCTTTAAACAGATCAAATGAAACAAACTACAGATGTGAAAGCCCTTAGATGCTGAATAGTTTAAATAATGATTCTTTTTTTATTTCACAACCTCTCTCTCCTCGTCTGTCATTGCTTGCAGGGGAGACAGGTTTTCACATGGCAGCTATCATGGCAGCATGGACGACAGACCAAGGTGAGTGGAAATGTCAGTAATATAATTCCTCTTAGAAGCAGAGCAACAGATGTCAGGGATAATTGCACTGTAGCAGAATTTCAACCCTCACAGATTATGTGTAGTTATCTGCTTGTTCTTTCACACTCCGCTTTATAAATACAAATCAAAGTGTCCTCTAGAGAAACTATTTTAATGCCTATCTTTTTGTCTGTAGTGACAGAAGAGGCCGAGGAGACCGTTATGACAGCATGGTGAGTCTGTTTACAGCTGCTGCTGTAACGCTGTGTGTTCTGTGCAGTAGCTGTTTGTGAATTATGTTTCAGACGAGATGATTGGAATTCCTTTTTCTCAGTGTAGTACAAGCGCAGAGGCTTGGACATTGTGCTGCTTTTTTCACTGTGTATGCACACTCATGTAGGCCTGTTGTTGCTTGGCAACAATTGTCTCCTTGGTTACCACAGAGCAGCTGAGTACGTAGTCCAGAGATCCACACGGCTAGCAAATGAACTTGAGCAGAAACCAAAGCAATTCCTGAACTGGTTCCCTACAGGGTTCAGCTGCAATAAGAAGGCAGAAAAATACATTTGCTCAAATAGATAGCAATAGATGGTAATGAATTCCTGACATTTAGAGGCCTTGAAAACAGCACAAAAATCAACCATATATCTCATAAAGACTGTGTTTTTTCTTTACAGCATGGATATGCATTTCAACAGTGAGAGATTCAAGAAAGTAAAAAGTAAATTGAAAATGATAAAACAAGTGTAGACTTTTCTTTTACTCATCTCTCCTACTGTGTTTACACGCTCAAATAACCACAAACATTTATAAAAAAAAAAAAAAAAAAGGTCACTTGCAATGTGGCAGCAGTCGGTTAGTGGCAGTCATTGCGCAAACCAGAAGGAAATAGAAGTACAAAAATATGTTTAGGCCCATATAGCTTAAGTAAAATGAGCAGCGTCACGCAGCCTGTTTCAACAGTTGGACTGATTAAAATAGAAGCCTATCTGTGGTGTGTCAGACGCGTGAGACAGAATAGACCGAAAAACACAAGTGAAACACTTCCTTTGTCTCAATTCTCCTATTCTTTGCCACAACTGCTGCAGCTCCAGTAGACTGTGTTCTCAAACTGCAGGTCTAAGTGCAGATGCTTTCAGGTGTTTGACTTGAATGAAGGTGTGTATGTCCTGTGGGAATCTAGGAAAGTGAGGTTGTGTGTCCACATGTCAGCTCTTTGTTACCAACTGCTTTAAAGGTGTCTGAAAGCTCTTGACATTATCACAGTCTCATTTTTTTGGCGAAACAGGTGTATCTTGTCATTGCAGTATTTGGCTTTATCCAAATGAATAATTCCAAAAAGACGTACTCCCCATCACAGTTCCTTCAGATTGTTTCAGTGTCCAGCAGCAGCAGGCCTCAGATTTCAAACCAGTGACGTTCTTTTCAGATAAAGTGCGGTGTGATATTTGAAGCATGAATGTCGCTGAGAATGTGCAGAGACTGCTTAATGCTGAGGAGTCGTACAGTCTGAGCTCCGTGTGGAGCATTTCCAGCACCTTGGTGAATCCGTGCCTCGGATAATTCAGGCCGCTCTTGATGCAGCCAGATTGTTTGTAATCTAATGTAGAATGGATAATAAGTGTTTGCTTTGTTATTAGTGCAGAAAACTTCTAGGCAAGTTCTGAGAGCTTTCTGTCTTCATGATGCCACTCTAACTATTTTATCTTTATTTTTTTTTTCTACAATCAATCCTGACATGCAGAGTGGAGGCGGATATGGTGAGTGTTAATGTTTATGTAAATACTGCACAGATTTACGGTTATTTATTCAAAGGAAAATGGTGTCTTCTTTTTTCATTTGAGTTTTATTTTCAGAGTTTTGGATATTGTTTGTTTCAGTAATGTTCAAACATGTGTTACTGGTTTTATTATATAAGCAAGCCACAAGGAAACACAAAATGTTACTTAATACTAAAAAAAAATGTGCATGTTACCCTGCAGTTTGCTGAGTCACTTCCTGGTTCAGCTTTGTCTTTTACATTTTTTTAGCAAAACAGATGATTGTAAGACACATTTCACTGCATGTTAACCTTCTCTTCTAAATACTTGCTTGGGGAAAGTGGGTTGAATTTTATTTGAAAGCTTTTTAATTTAAAAAAAAGTCTATGCAAGAATGAACTGGAATGCTCTGTTAGATGCAGATGTCAGATAATAACCTATCTGGCTTCCTGATCATCACTCATTACTTGACTTATTGAACTCTGTGTTCTGTGTTGACATGTTAGTACAGCCTAGATATTACATCACTTGAAAAAAAAAAAAAAAGTTAACATATTTGTTGGAGAAAAACCTAAATAGGGCAGCAACCAGTGATTATTGTCATCAATTAACCTGCCACTTATGTCCTTGAAAATCATGGAAAATGAATCACATTTGGTAAAGTCATCAAATGTCCTTTTTCGTCTGACCAACAGTCCAAAACCAAAATGTATCAAGTTTACTACTATGTAAGGAATAGATGGAACCATGGTTGTTTTGCACCTTTTAAATGATTAAATGATCAAAACAGTTTAATTTATTGTTTGTATTTTTTGTTCATGTTTTAATCGGTTGATGTATAAATCACTGCAGCTCTAGTCTTGGACAATTCTGGCTGTATTACTTGTTTACAATCACATTATCTCTTTTCTTTGTCTCTGGTGTTTTTTCATTTTTCACTTTCTTGTTTCCTTTCCAATGTTTTCAAAGACAACAATTCTTCCTGGGAGCACTTTCAGTCTGGTGAGTCGGGATGGATCATTACTGTCCCAGCGTCTTGTTTTCTAACCTGAAGGGATTGTTTCTTCTTGTCGCTCGCTTTAGTCAAAGACAAATTCCACTCAAATGTTGTGTCTCACCTCCCAGGTGGTCGAGGCTCGTACAGTGATATCGGAGGCCCAGTCATCACAACACAAGTCACCATCCCAAAAGATGTAAGTAATGGCATGACTCCTGTAGTTAACGGTGGCAGAAATGAAATGTCACTCCTCAATCTGTTTTCAATTGGCCCATGTGTTTGCTGTGCAGCTGGCCGGCTCCATCATTGGTAAGGGCGGCCAGAGGATCAAGCAGATCCGCCATGAGTCCGGGGCATCCATCAAGATTGATGAACCACTAGAGGGCTCTGAGGACCGAATCATCACCATCACAGGGACACAGGACCAGATCCAGAACGCCCAGTACTTGCTGCAGAACAGGCATGTGCTGCTCTGATTCCCCAAAACATCAGCGTCATCACTGCTGGCGTGTGTGCTCATCCTCTACTGGATGGAAGCAAATCATTTTCTGCTTTTAACTCTCTGAACCCTTAATAGTTTGTTTGTTTTTTGCTCCTTTTGCTCATTTCTATTCACTGTGGGTTCATTTTTCTCTGCAATATAAAGTCCTGCACCTCAGTGAACACAATGTCTTTTGTGCATATGTGCATTATACATAGATATCATGCCATATATCATAAAGAAAAAAACAAAATCTGAATTTGTTTGATTGGTTATTTTACAAAAATTGAGAAACTCTAAAATTGGCATGTCCAACATTTTTCTAAGTGCTCCCAGGTGTTACCAATACTGGAAAAAATGCTGACTCCACATACTAAAGGTATTTACGACTCTCATTTGTTTCCATACGTGTTACCTAACTGCTCTTTGTAGATCAAACCTGCAGTGCGCCCAGTTTAATCCCTACATTTTTAGATTTTTACATGGTCTGGTCGCTACAGACACTTTATTTTTTGGCACATTTTTTAACAAGACATGAGGAATAAAGTGATTTTGATGATATATCATGATACTTACATTTGGTTTCAGTTTTCTGACGGAACGACACACGAGTAGTTCAAACGCTGTCAGAAAATTTCATATCTGACAATTCTGTTTTTATAGTTTCTTTCTGATAAATGGTTTAATTTTGGCAATTTTCTTTAAAGATAACATTACTTTTTTCTTTTTAAATATTTTTTGGGGGAGTTTTTCCCATTTTTATTGATATAGAGAGAGACAGGGCAAAAGGGGGTATAGAGGAGAGTGACATGCAGCAAAGGGTCTTGAGCTGGACTCGAACTCATGACCACTGCTGGCGACCTGCACCCACATGGTAACGCCTTAACTCGGCGAGCTATATGGCGACCCTAAAGGTAACATTACTTTTAAACCCACCAACGTGTTTTGGGGTTCAGAGGGTTAATTTGTTAACGTGGACCAAAACATACCTAAAACGTTATATAATGTGTTTGTTCTTGTTGTGGCCATCGTTCTTGTAATAGTAATGGCCTCAGAAGTTGACCAAATAATTCTGAATCAAAACAACAGAGGGTCTCTAGTGCAGAAATGACCAATTAATCAACAGAAAATTAATCTGCAGCAATTTTGGTAATTGATTATGAAATTATTTCACTGTAAACTGAGTGTCTACTAGTTTTGAGATGTTGGTCTAAGAAAACGATAACTCGGAACACGAGCGGGGAATTTTTTACTAATTAGTGACATTCTGTAGTCAAAATTAATTGATTATTTGAGTAAATAACTGGCAGATTAATCGATGGTGTAAATACTGTATTGGAGTTTCTCACTCCTCTCCCCTTCACTAAACGGCTAAGCTGATTCCAGTAGTCATATTGCTTCTTGCAGACAGAATTTATTTTCAGCCTTGACCTTGGCACACTTTTTCATAACTTAGAACTGCGCTCCACATGAAAAATGTCTCTCGGTTTGCAGCATCCAGCGTTTACAACTCCTGACCCGTGTCGTGTTCCTGCTCACATAAATATTCTTAATGTTTTCGTGAAATGTCCTTATCTTTATCTGTGTCTTATTTCAGTGTGAGGCAGTACTCCGGCCGGTTCTTCTAGGAAGAAGGAAGCAAAGAAGAAGAAGAGTGAAGCCATGCTGCCATACTGTTTGCTCCCTCTATTCAGAGCCTACATTCCTCTGCTTTGGGTAGATGTACCCCTTCCCTTCACTATAACACACTACACCACCTAACAATACAGTGCAATTTTTATTTAGAGGAGTTCTGAAAAATCTTAAGCTGTCAAACAGCAAACAAAGAGTCAACAACATGTTCCTGTGCTGGTGTAATTATTATTTTTTGGCGATTCTTGTGCCGTCACTGGAGTAAACCCACGTGTGTGATGACTTTCGGTGTTGTGAGCCGCCCCAGGCCCCTTTCTCCCTTATTTTAGTACAGCATGCAGAATGTAATCTTTTTGTTAGAGACATTATGTGAGTTTTAGGTTGCTTTTTTTCTTTTAACCTGTAAATTTCAAGCACACTATCCAAATGAAGTTGCATGGTCTTGGAATGGTTAAAGAACCATTTAAATACACTTTAATTTGTACACAACCTCCAAAACCCTTTTTCACTGTTAAATGAAGTGCTTTTTTGTAAGATGGGCTTTAATGGGGTAGTTTGGGAAATATGGTTATTCAGTCTTTGGGTGGAGAAAACTGAGATTCTTCTACAAAGTTACACAAAGATATGACTTAAACTAAAACTAAAGGTTTGATTGTAACATGGAAATATGGTTTTCGTTCACAGTTAGCTTGGATGTTGGATGGCTAACTCTGTCTGTACTTTTGTGAAACTATCTCGCTTACAATTAGACTAATCTAATAGTAAAATTAAGACTAGAGAGTCATCTAAAACATGTTTGTGGCACTGACCTCAGTCTTGACAATGCATATGAAGCTTCAGGCAGCAGACAGTCGACTTTTTGTAGCTGAGAAAGGATTTGTCCAGCGATTACATAATCCACCTGTAAGCCGATCTTCTCCACCAGAAAAGTGAATTAACTTATTTCCCAAAAAGTCTAACTTTGCTTTAAGTTGGGATAAATGTGCCAGTGTGGTTATATAGCAAAAAGACAATTTTTAGAATTTTTGTCTTTCATTGAAAGACATGGAGTTGTATAAAGTGTGTGTATATATATAAACTGTATATTTACATAAAAAAAACAGTCATATCATGAGTGGTTAGATTGGCCCAGACTGCTTAATACTTTCTTGGAAGAAGATGGGGCCAAAAGATCGGTTTGGTATTCTTTTGTTCTCTTAACATTGGTTTCTTTTCTACCACTCGCAGGGATGGACTCGCTGTAATGCAACCTTAATATCTGATCTGTTGGATGCAGTTATTCGTGCATTATTTTTTGACCCTTCGTAAGCCTTTTTAAAAATTTTCGAAATGATCTCAGAAGATGCAGTTTGATGTGAAGAGCTTTGTGAGTCCATGAGTGGTGATTTCTGTATCTCTGTGTCTGATATCTGTAGTAAATGCAGGTGTTTAGTAAATAAAGTCTGTGTCACAGTTCACAAAGTGTGTGCTCATTACAATGGAGATGCAGCATACAACAGAGTAAACCCCAGTTAAATGTCTAATCATTTTAAAGCACATGTCCTTACAGTTATTGCATTACTTCTATGTTGAACAGTATGGTATTTATCCTTAAAATTAAAAACTAACATTTTAGATTTGTTTTAGTAAGAATACATGCCCCATAGTAGGAACTTAATGCAACAAAAGCCAATACTCATCATTACTCATATTCAGATACTGATATACTGATATTTTTTTTCAATACTTAGTAGGTCTACCATTATTTTGATGATGGACTCGATCTGCTGCATGGAGGATACCACATTTTTGGACAGATGTTCTAGCAGTCTTTAGAGACTATTTTTCAGTTGCTTTTTGCTGGAGGGGTTGATGTTATGTAATGTCCTTCACATAGTTTAGACTGTAGTGGATTTTTAATGATAATCCCTATGTCAAGTCTAAAACACTTGGATGTCTGTTTTTCAGTTATAGATTGTGCAAATTGTAATGTGAAAAGTGTTTGTGGCGTCATCGTAGGTGGATGGCCACTGCAGCGCTGATTAGTGGTACTGTGGCTCTTCTATACCTCCTGATTAGAGCCGCAGCTGTGTTTCCACAGACTTTTATAATATAAAAGTCATATTATGATCTTCCTGTATTCTTTTTCCAACTTTGTGAAGTCTCACAATCAGACTTTTGGATTCCTCTGTCAATTTTTTATATTTTGTTTTTTGCATGTGGAGCCATGATGCAGACATGAAGATAGACACGACATAAATCCAAAACTGAGAAAGCTCTGGTGTTTACAGCATATTATACACCGATCAGGCATAACATCATGACCACCTACCTAATATTGTGTTGGTCCCCCTTATGTGGTCAAAAATGCTCTGAACCATTGGGCATGGACAAGAGAACCTCTCAGGGTGTCCTATGGGGTCTGGCACCAGGACGTTGGCAGTGGATCCTTTGGGTACTCTGGCTTGTGCAGTGGGGCCTCTGTCAATCAAACTTGTTCCACTGCATCCTGTTGATGCTTGATCAGAATGGGGTCTAGGAAGTTTGGAGGTCAAATCAACATCTTGGGCCATTGTCATGTTCCTCAAGATGTTCCTGATTGTTTGATGTTTTTGCCATGTGATGGGGTGCATTTTCCTGCTGGGGTAGGCCAGTGACATTTGGGATTTCCATTTGCATGAGGGAGTGTGCTTGTTCTGGGACAATGTTTATTTGGGTGTCTAAGTCTCATCAACACAAATGGCAAAATCCAAGGTAGGAACACCACATAGTACCAATATGATCAATGTTATTCACTTCACCTGTCAGTGGTCAGAATGTTGTGGCTTATCGGCG
>OMNN01053112.1:1343-12687 GCA_900302755.1 Chromis chromis
GATTTTAGGTTGAACAGGTAGTATGAACTGACAGAAAAAAAATGCAGTATTCTCTTTGTGCTGCTTTCTATGCCTTTCTCATGTGTTGATGTGTTCTTGTTTGAATAATCAGTGCAATACACGGAACCAGCCTGGAAAAGTTACTATAAATCTCGGTCATTGTATCCACACTCTGAATTTAGCTGTTTTTCAATGCAATGTAAAGTCCTGCACATGTATGGGAAAAACAGAACCTTGAAGAAAAAACTAAAGTTTAATTTCTTTGATTATTTATTTAAAGAAAATAAAAAAACATGGAAGTCAAACATGTAGACTAAAACAGTCGGGACCCAAAAGTGGGTCGCGGAGCCATTTGTAGAGGGTCGTGGAAGCACTATGCCAGCTTATTGGAAAAATTTTTGCTAAAACGTGCCAAAAATAAACCAACATGTGCTCAGAATCTGTCAAAATGGGCCAAAATATGCCCCAAACTTGGCAAAAGTGTCCAAATATACCAAAATGAGCAAAAAATAAGCCAAAGTTTTCCCAAGCTGTATCAAAATGCGTCGAGACTACACCCAAATAAACCTTAATTTGTTAACAGGAACAGCAAACTTCAAAAATTTGGGTCACGACTGTTATTAATAGAGACATTGTGGGTCCTGAGGCTGGACCAGTTGAGAACCACTGGACTAAAGGGCCTTGATGAAACAGCTAGCTAAGATTTTGGTGAAGGTACCACATGATCAAGACTCTTGGAAGGTTGAAAAGCTAATGTTTTCTGTTTTTTTTTATTTTTTATATAGTTTCTTGCTATGAGGATGCTGTCATTTTGCAATTTAAAAACAAACAAACATGCCTTTTAAACCCACTGGTGGTTGTTGAGGTTGAGTGGATTAAATAAATTGTTAGCTGAATGTCATGTGTCATTTTGAATGCTTTGACAGTAGCGCCATACACAGCAACTACTTTTATGGGGGTGTAGCAGATGTTTTGATTTGTTTGCAGATTAAGTACAGTCAAATCCAGTGTACATCTGCTACTGTAATATTGCACACAATGCATCTATACTGCTTAACTCTTATTTATCTAGTGTACTTCATGGGCATACAAGTAAAATATATAATACCAAGTTAAAGCCAGCAGAAGTTAACTCTGCTTTATCCTCCCACAAAGCTCAAAAACATGAGCCCCTGTCGTCATCATGTCAGTCAAATACAGATGACAGAGACATCTGAACTTTTCCATCTCTTGTTGCAAGCTTTTCTTGAGATTGACAGACACCTGACAAGAGATGTGGAGATGCTTTCTAAGACAGGAAGATGACTTGGCTTTATCTTTCATCTAACTATTAGCAATCCTTGGCTTGATCTTGCGTTCACCTATCAATATGCAACACGTGTGTGCACACATGCACAGAGAATCATCTGCTGATAATATTTCCTCTCCTCTCCTGTGGCACGCTCGCTGCTGACTCTGCATACTTTTGACAGTCAGCTCTTTTGACGGTGCTACTATGGAAATGAAGAAGACCGGAGAAAGTGAATTTACATAGAAAATTGCCGTCTCTGTAGGAAAGTTGCAGGGGAGGAGTGCAGGACTGGATGGGTTGGGGGGATAGAAACTGCAACAAGCGGCAAGTTTAGTTTAATGCTTTGCAGCATTATGTGTCAGTTTTATGAGGATACACATCAATACACCTATTTATCGTAAGGTATTGTATCAGCAATGCATCTGGACAATTTGTGCAGCACAGTGCTTTTCAGCATTAAGGACAGATGTCTGAAACAAAACAATGTTGCACTGGGAAATTCAAGATAATACAGCTGGACTTTGCGTGTTTTTAGGCTGCAGCACGGCTTAACATCTCTGTGCACGAGTCATTAAATGTGTAGTCTGGTGTGGGGATGGGAATCTGTTCAGACGGAACATCTCATATCCAGATTATGTCTGGATCCAGCTGAGACAGATTGCAGTTCACACCTGATATGTAGATTTTACATGCCCCTCAAGTGGCCACTTGTGATTGGATTTTTGCTTCCCTGCTCACATTTGATTTTATCTGGGGGGAAAAAATGCAACCGCTGACAAACACAACTACACATTTGCAGTCAGTCCAAGTAGCCTGAGAAGAGAATGATCACGGACATTTGCATATTGGATCAAACTTTAGCTCTGCTCCATAAAGATATAAACGACGTCAGTGGAGGCACTGGAGGATTAGTCCTCACCCCATATTCCTTCATAGAGCTGGAAAACCTATGCATGGCTAATATAATTGCTAATAGCTGATTGTGAGATTGGTCAGGAGTTACAGTAATGTGGGCTTATGGGGCAGGGTAGCTGTTGCTATGGAAACAAAGGCATCTGACAATGACAAAATGGAAGCTGACACATTCATGATCAAAGTAAACTCAAATAATGAAAGGTTTTCCAACTCAGTACACTTCACTTAACATCACGGCTGAACGGTGGGTAAAATGGTTGTAATAATACACACATTATTAGCATATTGATGACACATTCTGTTGACCAACACAACACTCCTGGATTCACTAAACACCTGATACAGAATGGCTGGAAACAGCTGGCTGAAACAACGAGACAACATTTTACTGGAAGCCGACAGGCCTTCCATTTAGTTCTGTGCTTCAGCAGCCTCTTCGGGAATTGTCAGGAAGGGTAGTGGGACAAATATAGCCCAGAGTAAATGAGCTAATGATAACAATGATAAATATTTCAGAGGAATATACTTCCCTGAAACAACAGGCTAAAAGTGGAGACGGGAAAGAGATTGAAAATCAGAGAGAATGAGTGTATGATAGAGAGAGAGAGAGAGAGTAAAGTGAAGTGCCATTCAAGTGTCCCAGTGGAGGGTCAGTGTTGTCAGAGAACAAGCCTCAGCTGGAACCCTTGAAGGCTTTCATCTGAAGGAAAATGTCAAATATTCACTCAAACAGTTCAACAAGGCCAACAACCATAAAGAGCCTGATCTCACTCCCCATGGCAAAGCAAACATAAACTGGTGTCACAGCTTGACAAGCTACAGCGTGGGCTCCCACGTCGTCATATACAGTATCTGTTATATCGAAAACGCCGCAGGAAGCTCGTGAAAGTCCCCGCTTGCGACGAGAGAAATGGGTGGCCTGGGTTGACACGGGTTTATTAATGAAAAATCAGTAAGAGATCTACTTCTTCAAAAGGCAAAAAAATAAACCGAAGGTATCAAAATGGATCAGCTGTGGCGATTTGGAGACGAAATGTCACAGATTCACTGGAAAATGTCAGCCACTGCAAAGGTCTGCAACGAAGACGAAGGATGAAAATGAGGTTTCAGGCTTAAGGTCTGGCCTGTGTGAAGGTCTGACTGACTGGTATTTACATGGGGAAAAGTTTGTTTTCAGCTTCTTAATCTTTTTTCAGTTTTCAACAAATCGTCTACTGCAGCATGACATAAAGCTATCTGAAGCTCTGACTACGTTTTTATTGTTTAAGAATGTCACCGTGTGAGTTTTGCCTTTTTTGTGGGGAAGCCAAATATCTTCAAAACATGTGCAAACCCTCTGAAACACAACAGGCTTATAGGAGTATCTGACAAATGACAGTCTACAGAGAACGGTTTGTGTTTAGACAACTGGTAAATTTAGACTAAAAGGCATCAAAATCAAGACAGCTTACAGATTTTAATGTCATTTCTTCAGGCTGTTTTGAGAACACAATAGCTCTGAGGAATTATGCTTTAAATTGTCAACAAAAGTACATCCGGCAAATACAATATTTGTCTCAGCCACAAAGTTGCTTTTTTATCATCAGCTCAGAGTGAACGGGGCTGACAGCGTACCAACACGCAAGTCAAATGGAACAACAGCAGCCCAAAAGATAATATCCACATAGTTTAAAGACTCACTAATTAGTTTTATTGGTAATGAGAACTGCCATCGGACCAATGGAGGAGCAGCAGAGCCCAAAACATCTCACTAATAAATCGAGGAATCTCTGTCTGTGTGTCCGTCTGCTTTTCTCGACAGCTACTCGTTGGAACTACTTCAAACTTGGCGGGCAAATTACTGGGAACTGAAGGAGATGCAGAATTGTGTTTGAAGTCGTTTGGATGAGTAGTTCTCAAGAAACTAGGGCTGGTCCAGAATATTCGAATATTCGTTCGTTGTGGTGGTATTCGAATAGTCATTTTGATATTCGAATAGTCGTGCGCGCCCCCTGCCTTGCGTCGCAGGTAGCTGTGGATACACCGCAGATGTTCCAGTACGCGGACCTACCAACTCCGCTGTCACGCTACGCTACGCTACGCTACGCTACGCTACGCTACGCATCCCCCCCCCTGCGCGCTGGCACACCGCTACGGCTCGAGACGAATACTCGAATAGTCGTCATTAATTGGACCCGAATATTCGAAGGACGGCAATTACTATTCGGAACAGCCCTAGAAGAAACATACAAAAATGTTAAACGGCAGTAGGGGGTGGGCCGGCCGTGAGTCAGCAACGTCACAACATCATTGTGGCAACAGTGCAAGAGAAAAATGTCTGCAGCCGCTCAAAGATTGTCCCAGAGAACAAGATGCAGCTAAAAAAACTCACTCATGATTTTCTAAAGTGTGGGAGTATTTTAGATAGAGAGCCAACAATGTGGTGTTCTGCAGGCACTGCAAACTGCAAATGGATGATCACTCCAGTGCAACCGATGTGCATGAAGCACTTTGTTGAGACTATTGTGTCAGACAACTTTGTACTGTTAACTTTCTGTCCCCAGCCAGGCAGCATGCATGCTGTTAGAAACACCAACACATTGTTAGTAGTATCACTTAGAACTGTCATTTGTGCTCCACTGCTGGTATAGGAATGAACGTTACACCAAGCACCATCTGACATTGTTATTCAGCAATTGAATATTTTTCTTTTAATACGTACTTTAACGCCCATGTAAGAGTAAGAAAATGGCTAAAAGACTAATGATACTTAGTTGTTACAGTTTGTTCATTGTTTCAGTTGTTTTCTTTGCCCCATATTAATGCAAAAACAATCCTCACTACATGTTACTCCAGTAATAAATTTAATCCATGTCACTTCAGTGAAAATACTGAGTTCAGAATAAAGGTTGCTGTGACTAAATTAATTATTGTGTCCTTTTCAATTTGAGGTCCAGTCTTCTTTTGATCAGGCATCTGACAAACAGGGTCTATTAACATTATTGACATCATGGCACAGCAGTGGAGTTGGAACCAAATGATGATAATGACTGAATAAAACATACAAATTTTAATGAGACAAATTTTAAATGTTTATTTTGGAAGTGTTGTATTAATTGAGTAATAGAATAGAATCTTTAGAAGTGAAAATAAAAAGGTTAACCCTGTCTGTCAATACTGAGGTGTCAACTAGTTTTAATGCTAACATGCTGATAACCTAATGCAGTCAGCGTTGAGTATAAAGTTCTTTGAATGAGGGGTTGATCATTGAGATGGAAAAAGCTACAAGCAGCAATAGTGGAGGCCAAGCAACCGTTTCGCTCTGAACAGGCACGTATTGAACGGGCACTGTACTTGTGTGTCTAATTGCAGTGTCTCAGTGATTTCTGAGGCTCATCAAGCACAGTGGGCAGACATACCAGAGGATTTCTGGAGAAAACAGGACTACTATGTTTGAGCTCCGTCAATGTAAAGCATGTACAAATCAAATCTCATCCAAAGCCAAGCAGCGACTACTTCAATCAAAACTATTTTACTGATTATTCAAAATGTCGGTGAAACAGAATCTCCTCATACCAAACATTTGTCTGAAGCACCACTTGTACCCTTGTGGATGTGAAAAGCATGCACTGGCCTTTACCAGGGTGCTGAGTGCTGCCACATCTGATATATGATGAGAACACGAGACTGGACCAAAATGTTATTTGTGAACCGCAAAATCGAAACAACGAGCTGAAAGATGCTAAATGCTCTGTTAAACTGAGAAGGGAGGCAGAGTTTTTAATTTTGAGTTTATAATTTAATAAATAAGTCCTATAAACAGACAGGGTGGTAGAAAAAGAGACAGTCAATCAGCTAAGTTTGGTTAAAAAAACAAAGAAGTATTGTTGTTGTGAAAAACAGAAAAACAGAGAAGCTGTTAGGAAGAGCGGCAGCCAGACAGACGAGCTGAGCAGAGAACAAAGATCTTTTAGGTGTTGTGTAGCACAAGTGTTAAACAAAGCTACCTGTCAAACTGCTGTCTGCACGAGAAAAAACCTTCAGATCTCCACAGTTCGACAGCACACACATACGGAGATACGCTCACTAACTTTTCCCTCTTTTTCAAAGCCAGGTTAGACATGATAGAGAGACAGGCCTGTTATATTAGCCCTTAAAAGCACCACTATAACATCAAAAAAACATCAGAGGGGACCACTGCTGCTACACATACACAGATGTACAGATATACACACAAACTCACAGAGGCCTGCTAACAAAGCCTGGGAGATAGCTGATGTAATTGGACTGTAAGTCCCACAGAGCAGCGAGTTGCCTGGTGAAGAGTTGGGAGGCGCACAGCCGGCCCTGGGCATTAATATTGAGCACAGAGCCGCAGGGCACGGCGCTCTTTCGCCCACTGATATTTGGACTCTTTTTGTCTCTCTGCACTGATAAGACAAGTATGGACACAGTCCTGTTGGAGTCAGAGCTGACCTGAAGAGCTGTGTGCATGGAGCAACACGTATGGTAGATTTCATAACATCATGCGGTACATGTACCTTGAAACGCATAAGTACAAAACCTGTTCCTTAAACTATCTTTAATGCTTTAATATAAAAAAGTCCTTTGAACAAGAGGCAAATAAACAATCATATATTAATATGTCCGCTCTATGTAGATAATATTTCATGACTTCCATAGTCTTTGTGTGACTCTACGATCTTTAAAATAGGTCAAAGAAATAGCAAATAGGTACATTTTATGTTTGTAGCACCTTCAATTTATTAACCAATTAAACCCAAAAACCTACCAGTGAGTTTGGAAGGCAGAGTATATTTTCTTTGAAATTGCAAAAAAATATACTATTTTTCAGAGTAAAAAGTTGTAAAAATGAAAATAATTGTCCTGCCAGGTCTTGAACTACTGATGAATGGTAGATGTACCATTCTGCCAGGAAAGTAAAAACCTAAGTTTAAAGCCCTGAGGGCTTATCAAAATCATTTTTATTCTACATGCCCCATTAAAAATTGGCCAAAACTAAATCATTTGCAAAATTCTGCACTTTTCAGGGCATCCATGAAGCAATAACTGACTCAACTTTAACCAACAGTCATGTGACAAAAATCCATTTACTTTTTGGTTGAACTGCAGGCTGTGTACACAGAGCACAGAGGAGACAACTAGTAAGTAACTGTAGAATGCACAGCTATCTTTTTTTGTTTTGGCAGCATTGGTATCACCTATGGGGACTTGGAAAGGTGCTGTACATTTTAAATCCATTTTTTTCCTTTTCCTTTTTTGGCATTTTTGATGTGAACTTTGTGACACACTCTCTACTTCTCACTATCATAGAGGTGCAAGCCTTTATCTTGCAGAAAATAAAACCCCCAGAAGCAGCTTGGAGTTCAGAGAGTCACTATACTTTAGTTAGCTCGGAACTATTTCCAGAGGCAGATTAATACACATTGGGTGTTAAGAGTGAGTATTTATGGCAGCAGGACAGTGCTTGTGGGATTGTCTAAAGTTAACAGCGCTGTCCAGGTTCATGGCAAATTAAAAAGTCACCTGAAGCAACACTGCAGCTATGCTTTTAAATTATTTTTTTGGACACCTCCTGGCACAAGGGAATGAGGTGCAGCTGATTATGGCTGAACAATCAATACTTTGTTAGCGGAGTCTTTGTTGAAAATAAAAGAAATACGCAATACTACCACGCTTGTCCTTTCATTCTGGTATGCCAGGCTAAGTGTTCGTAGCTGCACTCAGAGATGCAGCCTGATGGGTGAGCCTGCAGCCCTGCAGCATCACCCCAGGAAACTCTTGGTCTTTTCACGCTGCTGAGTAGAGCAAAGGCCAGCTGCATTCTAATGCCACATTTAGGTACAGCATGCTTGTTGGAGCTGTAATTAGAAAAAAAATAAAAAAAACGAGTACACTACACTGAGCTGCTTGGTATTTCACTGTGTGTGCTGTAGAAAAGTGAGACTGTTTGGGTCAATAGCTTTTTAATCAGTGCATTTGCTGGAACTGTTTCGAAATTAGTGCAAAAGACTTGAGGACAGAGCAGAAATATTGTGCTGCAACGAGCTGGTCCGTGCTCCAGCAATATATGTCTGTTAATTACATTGGTTTAAAATGGTCTTACAGCCGGGGACGTGACCATCCAGCAGGCCTCAGTGCATAACTGGAACCACTTGGAAAGTTCAGTGTTTTCCATAGACCACTACGCACCAACGAATTCAGCTATAAAAATGCTGTATGTACCTGATAAAACAGCAATTTATGCATTACATCAGAGGTGGACAAAGCTGACTGAGTTGAAACGATACACATTGTGAGGACTAGCTTAAACAAAATGGTTCTAAACCTAACACAAAAGCCTACATGTCCTTATATAGTCAGCACACACACACAAAGGAGAGCTGAAAGAGACAGAAAATGAGAGACAAAACAGTGTAAAAGAAGACAAAAAAATGACACAAGAATGAATGACAGGAGAACAAGGTGGAGATACGAGTGGAGAGAGAAAGCTGAACAATAGGCATGTCAGAGTCAACTGCTAATCTGTGATTAGATAGCGCCTCAGTTTGATAATACTCAAATGTGAGAGCAAAGGGAGAGACTCTTTTTCTGCTTCCTCTGTCACTCAAAGACGCTTATGTGTGTGCGTGCATGTGTGTGTGTGTGTGTGTGTGTGTGTGTGAGAGAGAGAGTATATTAACAAGGCAAATAGCTTCCTTGCTTTATCTTCCTTGCAGGGCGAAGAGATAAGGTCCAATGAGAGCGGGGCTGGGAAGCAGCCTGGCTCCCTTCAGGCCAGCTGACAGGAATAAGAAACAAAGCAATAGACACGAACTCTGGGGACATTTCAGGGTTTCTAACAATAACCTAATGCAGATCTGTCAGTCAGCTACCCCAGGGACACATCAGCATAATTGTACATATATACATATGTTTAATAATATTACGCAGAGGGTAGGGTTTAGCATGATTATGCAACAGTCTTTTATGAAAATTGGATCTACTCCAGGCAGCATTACCTCTGACATGAAGGATATGATGCAATTAGCATACATACTGATCAGCCACAACATTAAAACCACCTGCATAATATTGTGTAGATCCTCCTCATGCAGTCAGAACAGCTCTGACCCATCAAGGCATGGACCCCACAGCGTTCTTAAGGTGTCCTGTGGTATAAGGCACCAAGATGTTAGCAGCAGATCCTTTAAGTCCTGGTAGCTCTGAGGTGGATCACTGTGGATCAGACTGTTCCAATTGAGTTGTGCACAATGTGGAGTCCAAGTCCTCATTCATGAACAATGTTTGCAGTGTGGCAGCTAGCATTATCCTGCTGACCTGCCTTCAAAGAATACCACTGCCATGGAGGGGTGTATGTGGTCTCCAACAATGTTTAGGTACGTGCAACCTGTCAAAGCAACATCCACATGATTGCCAGGACACAAGGTTTCCCAGCAGAACGTTGCCCAGAACATTACACTATCTCTGCTGCATTGATTTCTTCCCATTGTGCATCCTGCTGCCATCAGGATGTGATGTAAAAGACAGCATCATTCATCAGACCTGGCCACCTTCTTCCACTGCTGCCTGGTCCAGGTTTGATGCTCATGTGCCCATTGTAGGTGCTTTTGGCAGTGGTCAGCACGGACCCTTTGGCTAGCCATGGCTACACAGCAAGCTGTGATGTTCCGTGTTCTGACTCCTTTCTATCATAGCAGCATTCAGGTTTTCAGGAGTTTGCACAGCATAGCTTCCCTGTGGATTCAGGCCAGCTTTCACCCCATCCCACGCACATCAATAAGCCTCAGGCATCCATGACCCTGTCTCTAGTTTACCAGCTGTTCTAACTAAGACCACTTTTGGTAGGTTCTAACCACTGCATACTGTGAACATCCCAAAAGATCTGCTGTTGTGGAGATGCACGGACTCAGTCGTCAGAGCTTGGCCCCTGTCCACGGTGTATATACTCAGTCAATAATGATCTGGTTGTTTGTAGTTATAAAAGTAGTGATAAAATTATACTAATGCAAAAATGACAGAAAACTATTTAGCATGAATGGTCCTGGGATTTAAACACAGTCTGGCTTTTAATGTCCTAAGATGCTCTAAATGAGATTTTCCCACCAAACAATATGTCCCGAGTATTACTTTTTAATGCAACGCTTTTACATTAGGGAAAATACATTTAGGAGGAAATGTAATACTAAACAGATTCTCTCCAAATGCACTCCAGAGCACTGATTCCCAGACATTTTTCAAATCACAATGAACACTGTTTATCTGTCGTGAAGAAACCAAACAACATTAAGATCCCAGTGCTCATCATGGATCCTCATAAGTGAAGCCTTTTTGAATAATAAGCGATTAGCACATGCCAACTGTGACGGAGACTCAGGGAACACAACTGTAAATGAAATACACTAATCTGACATAAAATGAAAACCACTGACAGATGAGGTGTATAACACTGATCATCTTGTTACAGTGCAATGTTCTGTTAGGAAACAATGGGACTTGGCATTTATGTAGATGTTACTTTGACATGCACTGCCCAATTCAATATTATTGCAGACCAAGCACAAACTGAGACAAACCACTCAGGAACAAGCCCCACTATATCATCCACAGGAGTCGCTGCCAACGTTCTGGTGTCAGACACATCAGGAAACCCCCAAAGATCCCGGCTGGTTTGTTGACAATACACAATATTAGGCAGGTGTCTGTGAAGCTTCTCAGTCATCCAGGTCATGGTTATCCTTGTAGTTTCAATTGTAGCATCTGGACTTGGTTGAGTTTGTCGAAGACGTTTCCCCTCTAATACAAGAGGCTTCATCAGTTCTAAACTGACTGGTTGGGAGTTCCACATTTTATACTCTTCAGGATCCATTAACACTATTGAAGCTCCAGTCTGCTGGGTGAGTGTTGCCCCTCGCCTCATTATGCGAGTCGTTAGGTCCTTCCCTCTCACAATGGGGTTCATTAGGGCCCTTTAGGTGACAATGGGTTCTGTTCTTAGGCAGGTGGTTTTAATGTTGTGGCTGATCAACATGTATCAAAGTGGTTTAGTCAAACCCAAGGCAAACAAAGATTCTTAATCTAATGCATCTGATGGCCACAATACTAAGACCAAGAACATAAAATACAGGAATTTCCCTT
>OMNN01053113.1:0-12075 GCA_900302755.1 Chromis chromis
CGGAACTCGGGCCAGATCCAGTTCCAGAGCCGGTCCAGACACGGCATACAGGAGCGGCAGCAGCCCTCCATCCCGGGACATGAAGCGATCACGGATCGATAAGATGCGCTGGATCAGTCCACAGAAACCGGCCTGACGGTCAGCAGCCGCTCGGTCCTCCGGGTTCCGTCTCTGCCTCTGGACGGAAACATCACCCCGCCAGCAGCTCTCGGCCAGATTAGCCGGAGGAACCGGTTTTTTCTGTTCCGATCACGGATCTGAGCTCCGCGCCTGCAGTGCGCACGGCGGCTGCGGGAATGCGGAAACGGGAATGGAGGCCATCCAAGTCGGATCGGTTTCTTGCAAGGACTCGGCGGCGGTGCGAACCGGGGACGTGAGCATGGCTCCCCGGGAAACGTTAGTCCATGATCAGGTGGCGGGAACCGGAGACACGCTGCGGCTCAGGAGGAGGAGGAGGCGGGACAGGTGAAGGTGAGGCGGCGGCGCGGTGCGTAAAAAGTTTGGGTTTGGCGCTCGGCACACCTCCGGCTGATTACACACCTGCGCACTGGAGGGAGGAGACCAAGGGGGAGGCAGGGAGAGAGTGGAGGGGAGAGGGAGGTCAAAGACCAATCAGAGGGCTGCATGTGGTTTTTCTCTGTAAAATTGGGTTTGTTTGAAGAAAGAAAGGATGGATTTTGTGTTTTCTGATCGATAATTTCTGCCAAAAACACATCACGTCTGCTTCTATAACGTTCTCTCTCTTTTTTTTAACATGATTAAGATCATGTCTGTAATCCAACATTTTGGTTTTTGGTTTAAAATCTTCTAAAATGATTTTGTCTCTCTATGTATTTTAAGTTATTTGTTTATTAATAAAAATTAAAATTGAATAAAACAAATTTTATCACCAAATATGTGTCACACTTTTTAATAGACTTTTCCCATAATTTCTGAGCCTCATAACTTCATCAGTACAGCAGATAGACACATGACATTTTCTGGGATGAAAAACACATTAGAGTTCTGTTAAAAACTGCAACCAGATCAGTTTTACATCCACTGCATGTGTCACAATCTAGCTTGTCCCAAATTAGCTAAAATCCAACAAAAATACCCAAAACGGTCCACAAGCACTTAAAAATTGTCTAAAAACTTTCCAAAGTAAAAGAAAACTTGTCCAAAATGGACTTAAAATGGTCCTAAATTGCTTAGAAATTTCTTAAAAATACTTCAGATTTCTCTAAAGTGACTCAAACATTCAGCAAAAAGACTTACTTTGTCCAAAATGATAAAAAACTGACAAAAACATGTTTTAAAAATGGTAAATTTTAACCAAAATGACTGAAAAAGTGTCCAGTCACTTAGATATAGTCCTAAATTTAAAAAAGTCCAAAATGACTGAAAAATTATCCAATCAATTTTACAACTAACTCTAAGCATCAGTATTATGGGATGTATCATAGTTTGAACTGTCAAACTGCAGCAGTTTAATGTCTATAGAGACATAGAAACAATCATTGGTACCCTGGATGTAGAATCGACTGTGTTTGTCCAAAATGAGCAAAAGATTGTCTGAAATACCTCCAGCTTACGAAAATTGCTTCGAAACCCGTCTAAAGTGACAAAAACCCAAAAACCCAAAATTCCTAAAATACGAGCAGTACAAGAACACAAATGTTTGAAATACCTAAAACATTTCCAAAATAAATTTTAAAAAATGTCTAAAATGACTAAAAATAGTAATAGCAAGTCATTATAGACGTACTTTTAGACAGAAGTATGAGTACTTTTTGCAGGTTTTTGCCACTTTGGAAATGTTTCAAGGCAGTATTGATAAGTTTTGTGTATTTTGCACAAATTTTGGACAATTGTTTTGGCCATTTTGTCCTTTTATGGACGAGTTTAAGACATTTTGGACATCTTTTTAGTCATAAACAGAAACACATCCAGGGTACCAATGATTGGTTCTATGACTCTCTGTTATAGAAATTAAACTGCTGCAGTTTGACTGTTCAAACTATGATACATCCCATAATATTGATGCTGAAAGTTGCTTATAAATATGATTGGAACAGTTTTGAGGTATGTTGGGTGACTATGCACTTTGGTTATTATTTAACTCCTGTTAGACCAGTTTAGAATAATTCTGACAAGTCTTTAAACAATTTGAGAGACCATGGACATTATTTTAGTCATTTTAGTACATTTTTAACAAATTTAAGACATCCACCCATCCATTCATTATCTATACACCGCTTAGTCCTCTGTCGGTTTGCGGGTGGCTGGAGTCTATCAGCTGACTGAGGGTGAAGGCAGTCCATCAGCACACTCACATTCACACCTACAGGCAATTTAAAATCACCAATTTAAGGCAGGTTTGGAATAATTTGGGCAGGTTTTTGGACAATTTTTGAAACATTTCAAACAAGTTTATGTCATTTTGGTCAAGTTTCAAGTCGTTTTGGAAAAGCTTTGAGGCATTTGGGACAAATCATGAGCTGTTTTAGGCAAGTTTTCAAGTCATTTGTGAGGGACTTGATGCAATTTGGATAGGTCATTTTGGTTAAACAGAAAATGATAACTATGGCATAGACATTAAACTGTTGTAGTTTTACTGTTCAAACAATGATACATCCCATAATATTGATGCTCACAGTTGGTTATAAGAAAAATGAACAAAATCCAGATTTATTGTTTAGATTGTGACACCTGGATGTAAAACTGATCTGGTTGCAGTTTTTAACAGAACTCAAATGTTTTTCAGCCCTGAAAATGTCATGTGTCAATCTGCTGTACTGATGAAGTTATGAGGCTCAGAAATGATGGAAAAAGTCTATTAAAAAGTGAGAAATCTGGACCCACCTCGATGCACTTCAAGGGCCTGTGACTCTGGAAATATTTATAGTATGAAGGTAAAACATGGCATGTGAAACCCATAAAATAAAATCAGTAAATCAGCGTTTTTGTGGTGAGAAACATACTGAGGCAGCAGACAGCTCTTTGATAGATAGCACACCGTTTTATTAGTATATTTAGCTTTGTGACGTACAGCTCGGGAGGAAACAAACAAACAAAAAAACAAAAAACAAAAAAAAACTAAACTAAATAGTCACAATTTTTTTTCAGTCCAGAAACATTTCAGCCTTTAGCAGTGACATCACACAAAAGAAAGCTCAGTTTTTCAATCATTGGTTTCTTTGTCATGGACCAGAGTGATATGTTCTCATTGTTGGGCCGAACAAACGCCAACAAACGGAAAAAAATAACCCTAGATACTTTTTCTTTTTTCTTTTTTTTAAATCCTCGATCATTGCTTCACATATATTATCAACACTTTTCTAAAGAATCAAAATATTCAGCCACAGGTTACTGGAAAAAAAGGTATCCACTGGTATATAGAATAATAATAATAATAATAAACACAATAAATATAAAAAGAATTTCTGATATAATTTATATGGTATCAAAGAGAAAGAGGGAAATGGGCCTTCAGTGTTTTTACAAAAGTGATGTCCTTCTTTTTTTATTTTTGTTTCCTGAGGTTGAGTTTTGTCATCTGCGGTTTTAAGTTTTGCTAAATATACTAATAGAGACCCGACACTCATCCGGGTCCATCATGGCTTATCATTCGCTGAGGAATCATCTCCACTGGGGTTCTGGTCACCCGGTGGAGGGTTGCTGTGACGGCGTGGAGGACGGCGCCCCCTGGAGGCCGAACGAACATGCAACTCAACTCCTAAACCCTCCCAGACAGTCACTGTCCGGACGGGGATGCGACGCCGTCCTCGAATTCAGCCAGTCAGTCGCGTTCAGGTTGTTAGCATTGTTAGCATTCGTCAAGAGACAAATGCTAACAAGGAAATTCTAGGAGTAAACTGAAATCGACTGAAATCCAGAACTTTAACGTGTCCCCGTCCTGCGATAGAGTGTAAAAATGGCGATAATTGTATTTATTTAGTCCCATTTCCCTTCAGAGTGTAAAAGGAAGGGTGAACTGAAAAAAGAAAAAAAAAAACAGGGATGGAGGGAAAAAAGATGAGAGGAAACAGAAGAAAAATAAAAGTAAAAAAAAAATAAAACCAGAAAGAATTGCAAAAATCTGTACATGTAAACATCACACTTCCACTGAGTCAAATCATGAGGAAAATACAGGTTTCACATTGGTTTTACTGAAGGTACAAAGGCCCGGCAGAGCAAATCAAGACAATCAAGAGTCCAGGTACAAAGTCAGGTGAAGACAGAAAGAGAGGAAAAATCAAACGCTGCTAAAAGTTGGAGGAATCTGAAGCACCACCGAAGAAGAAATAAAAAAAATCTGTAAATCTAAACAGCTCTGGAGGCCGTTTTAGCTGAAACTTAAAATATTCGTGTGCTGAGATTCAATTCTGACTGGTTGAAGATGATCACCTGATGCGGGTTAATTTGCTTTCTTGCTGAGCGTTTATTAGCGATTAGCTTAGCTTAGCATTAGAGCTGCAGCTTACAGTCATTTTTACTGTCAAGTGATCTGTCAGTTAGTTTCTCCATTAGTTGTTTGGTCCATTAAATGTCAGAAAATAGTGGAAAATTTGGATCCATGTTCCCTTAAATGTCTTATTTTGTCAAAGATATCCACTTTACTGTCAAGAAACCAGAAAGTATTAATTATTAAAAAGTCACAATCACAGAATTTTGACTTTTTCTTTTGGTCTTAAACCTGATCAAAATAGTTGCTGATTAAGTCATTATTTGGCAACTAATCAATTGATCAAGTTAGCCTGATGTGCTAAGGGTCACTAATAAACACAGTTTATCTGGTTTGTGTAGTCTGAGGTGTAAAACCAACACTCTTCAATCAAAAAAACACAATTTGTATTTCAGTTTTTTGCAATATTAATCAGCGAGGTTTAGCGGAGCTGTTTAATGTATTCAGTTAGCATTTTAAGTCTTTATGCTAAGCTAAGCTAACCAGTTGCAGTGTCAAATTGCACTGGAATCAATTTTCTCATGTACCTCTTGATAAGAAAGTAAAGCGTATGAACCGAACATCGCTTTAGTCCTGAGGTGGTCTTTCTGCAAAATTATAGTCCAGAAACCTTAAGGTTTTTATTTTCCTTTCTGTCAACTCATTCTTGTGAAACTGCAGATTCTTTAAGATTTCACACATCTTCAGCATTCACTGCTTCCTGCTGGAGCTGCACAGTCAATAACAGTCGTACATCACTGCAGGCGTCTTTAGTAAAGGTTAAACCCGCTCTGTTCTGCAAATACCACAGTGTCTGCTCTTTGTCTGGAGTGCGAGAGGTCACTCAGAGATTTAAAACCAGATCATCATCATCTCACAATCATGTCGGCGTGTAAACAAAACCCCAGAGACGTCTGGTTCAAAACGAAACCATAAAGTGTAGGTTCAGGGTGGAGCTTCAGATTCCTCCAGCTTCAAAAAAACAAAGTCTGGGTTTGGTTAAAACTTCTGATTTTACCACCTGATAGGATTGAAACCCTGCTGATGGAAACGTGTGTTTTTCTGTGACGATGCCGGTCAGGTCCAGTGTTGGTTGACATCCATGTTTGGAATGTGCAGTATAGGCAATACAGAGTGAAGCTGTTGGAATATTGTACAAAATATCTTCTCAAAAAAGATCACTTTACTCGCACTACAAAATATATCTATAAAATCATAACCAGAAGAACATTGATCATAATAATCATGTAATACTAAAAAATAGAAATCAGATAGAAATGCGTCGGCCGGTGGAGACGATAAGAACCGGAGGAGGAGGAGGAGGTTTGGAGTTCGAACGCTCTGATTATGGCTGAAACGCTCGGATTCTTCTCCCGTTTGTAACCGACAGGAGAAACCAAACAGTGAGCAAATTACACCTTTCTGAAGATTGTCATTTGCTTTATTTATTTTTTTGTCATTTTCTCTACAGTTGTTGTTTTTTTTTTTGTTTTTTTTTGTGGTGCTGAAGTAAAACTGACCTGGTAGAAAACCGTCTTTTCTGACAGAAGACACAAAGGAACCTGTGTTCGTAACACGTTTTATAACTTCTAGAAGTCACTCATTCAGCGTTTTGCCGACCAACAGTGAAACTTTTTTAGTTTCACTTGTGTGTTTTTTTTAAAGATGACTTGATCCATTTTAAAGAAGCAGGGGAGTTTGCAGAGCTTTTTCATGCTCAGGAACCCAACGCTGAACAAAATACAACAGCTTTCATGCTTTTTTCCCCCCAAAACTTCATTTTGCCAAAGAAAATAACGTCTAACAAAGACTGTCGAGGTTAAATCGGATGAAATGTTGCTGTTGCATAAAAATCTCAACTCCAATCTGGCGTCACCCTTCACCTGCAGATAATAAATCCTGACAGCAGCAACACATGTACCCATTTCAAACCAATCATATAGTGTCATTTTAAAACCAAACAGCTGCGTCTAGCTGGTGGTGAGGCTTTCCTTTGTTTTTCGTGAACATATTTTTGGAGGTTTTCAGAAACGGCAGCAGCAGTTTGTGAATCAGTTGAAGGAGGTAAAGTTCGCCGTTGGCCTGGTTTGCTCGAGTTCTCCCTGAAATTATAATAAACTAAAAACCGCCTGATCTGTCTGTGATCTGAGGGACCAGAATCGCATCACCTTCTGAAAACAGACAAAAACTGCTCACACCATCTGCAGGGATGTTCGTGTTGCACATCACGGTCACGAATCAGGAGACTGTGCGTTAGACGTGATTTTGTGAGCACTGGTAGGCATGCATTTGCGACTTCACCATGGATGATGCAACCTACATGTGGAGGATCATCACTGGTGCCCAGAGGTGGGTCTGCAGCTACCATCCACAGGAGAAACAACAGTTTTTTACAGTGGAAGAGCTGAATTCTTCTTGTTTTCTTCAACATTCACGTGGTTTTGCACCGTGCACACACTTGAACCGTCATCCTGGTAACCCAGAAAATGAAGGAGAAGTTTTAAACATGTCGTGAAAGGGTCCTAGTTTAACCTGGACCACGAGATTTTTCCTAAACCAAACCGGAAAGTGAGTGAAAACTGAAACTGAAAGTCCAGTTGTGGACTTTAACATGAAACTGAGAATGTAGTTTTGTTGTATGGAAATGTAGGTGCTCCAACAGTGTGGCTTTCTGGCAACAACAACAACACAATTGTTGCTTCGACTGGACCTGTGCTAGAATCTGTGACTTCTTCCTCGTCCCCAAAATGACATTCAGGTTAAAGGGTCGAGCTTGACACAATTCAGAATTCGCTTGACATATTACCATAAAAGGGCTTCCAGGGAACGTTTCAAGCATTGCAGGAGCATTGGGAGCAGAGTATCACCGCACAAGGACAATGTGTTGATGATAGGGTGGGCAAATTTAATTCAGATGTTTGTTTTTACAGGTGCAGTGTTGGAACTGTCTGATTCTAGGTTCACTGCTGCCAAGTCAGAAGTTGTTTTTTCATGCAAAATTTGCAAAGATTGTGTGATTTTTCCAACCTCCACATTAATTTACTAGTTGGAAAGGTGAGCAGCTAATTAAAAGCAGGTGATGCGGAGCGTTTTGTGCAGCTGTGATCAGAAGGTTTGCCTCCAATCATGATTCGGGTCCCTGAGCCACCGGATCAATCAAAAACTCAGAGCAGGTCTGGACCGATCCCAACCGAAAACCAGGCAACTGAACTGTTGGCAGTATCTGAGAGCACAGTGAGGATCGAACAGGAGAAGAGGAGGACGAGTCGCTGGTGTCTTCAACAACGTCAAAGGCAATTATTCTAGAAAGAGCAAACTAAATAAACTTTGAATCCCCCCTTTGAATATTTAATTGAATGAAGACACTAAAATTAGGGAGAAATTAAATTAACATTTGATTGTATCTCAGTGGATTTCACGTGTTTGCTCTTATTTCAAATGGCTGACGTACCAAATTTTAACTGTTAGGTAAATAATCTGCACTCAATCGCAGGATTAGTGTCGTTGCATCGTTTTAAAGTCGCACCACGACACTCCTGAGACACCGTCGTAGCTTCCTTCTCTTCCAGTTGGGTCATTTTTTTGCATATTTTTCTCATGTTTGTAATCCAGCGATCAGAACACTTTAAACAGATCTTCCCGTTTCGTGTAAAGAAAAACAACAAAACAAAAAACATCCTTTACAATTCGACTTTTCAACACTTCAGTTTGAATTAGATGTGGAGCTTCTGACATGAATCTGTGGAAGTCTGGATGGAGGTTTTGTGTTTGTGGGTTCGAGGTATGAACAAATTCCTCATCTGTCCCTGTGGGCAGCTAAACACCAGTGAATGCTATGATTATCAACTGCATTGTAAAAACAAAAACCCCACCACACGCCGTCCTCCGCTCTACCAGCAGTGCAAGTCTAAGGGATGGGGGGGTCCCTCCTGGAGAAACATGCATATAGACACTCAGAAAACCCCCCGAGCCCCTTCAAATCTTCAAATCACAGATGACTGTTGCTTTGCCCAGTGTGCAAAAAGGGAGCAAATTACAGTGACAGGACAGTTGAACTGAACCACAGTAGAAGCACAGAACACAGAGCAAAGCCTCGGGAGGAACTCAAGTTTGTCTTTTCGCTGATTTCACCAACATTTTCCGAATGAGCTGAGATGCAACGAGAGGTTCAAAATGCCCTTTGATGCTAAATTTAACAAACACAAGCAAGTGGCAACTCGAAACCAGTAAATCTGGCCTTTTTTTGAGCCACACGTGGTTGCTTGTTACCAATGTCTCAACTCCTTAAAGTAAGAGTTTAAGAAATGCGCTTATTTCCTTTCTTGCCAGGGGACAGTTAGCTTAGCTTAGCATAAAGACTGGAAACAGGAGTAAACAGCTAGCCTGGCTTCGTTTAACCCTCTGAACCCCAAAACCCGCCGGCGGGTTTGAAAGGCTTGTTTGCTTAAAAAAATAAAAAAATAAAAAAATCTAAACTGCAACATTTATCAGAGCAAGTAACGATAAAAACAGAAAAAAAACATCAGATTTTCAACTTTCTGACAGTCCTTGAACTAATCATGTAACACTATTCTGTCAGTAAACATAACCAAATCTAAGCCTGATAATCAAAATCACTTTATTCTACATGTTTTGTTCAAAAATTTGCAAAAAGTAAGCCGTATGCTCTAACCAGATTCTGTAAAAAACAAAAAATTCTGCGCTCCTTAACGCAACCGTGAAGTCAGTGGTGACTCAGCTGTGACAAACAGTCACAAAACAAAAAATCAGAGCGTTTTCAGATTAAACTGCAGGCAGTGTTTCTGAGACTGAGAGGAAAATCCAACATACTGGATCATTAAAATAAATGCAGCATGGCTCAAAAACAGTAAACAGAGGAGCAAGTGTTGGAAGATACAGTCAGCATGGTGAAACATCTTTCTAGAATAATGTGAAAAAGGCTGAGTTTGTAGAGGTTGTAAAAATGTAAGTAGTTAAATATGTATGGTATATAGAGCCATGATTTTTTCCAGTGTTGTAACACTTGTGGGCACAAATGTTGTAGATGTTGATTCCAATAGTTTGATTATTTTTTGTAAAATAAATAACCAAATAAATTCAACTTTCGTCTGTTTTATGATTATTGGCATTATAACTTTTTTTTATACTGCACTGAAGACATTTCAGAGTTCTCTCTGCTTCTTCATGGTTGTTCTGTTTCCATAGAGGTGCAGGACTTTATATTGCAGTGAAAAATGAACCATAGTGAGGGAAAATGAGAAACTGCTGCTTGGAGTTCAGAGGGTTAAAAAAATCTGCTTACACTCTCCTTCAAAGTGCACTAACTAACAAGTTCTATCTATTTTTTATGGCTTAATCAAACAAGATATAAGATGTTAATAGGTGGGCTGGCTGCGAGCATCCTCTGGTTTCCAGCCTTTATGCTAAGCTAGGCTAAGCAGCTGCTAGCTCCAGCTTCAAATTAAACAGACAAAAGGCAAATAAGCAAATTTTCCAAAATGAGCCTCTGGTTTGACTTTGCAGAGAAAGTTAACACCAGAAGCTGCAGGAGTAATCAGGTATCCAATAAATATAATTCTCAAGCTATTGCTAACTTGTCAAGACAACAGAAACTACCTTTAACGTGGCTGAAAACAAAACCTAACAGGATTTAATCTGCAAAAAGTTTGAGTCGCCTCCTTTTCCCCATAAAACAAACAGTTCATCTGTTTGTTTGTTTTTTTTTACACTGGACTAATTTTGCCTCCTGAAGAGGTTAAAGTGTGTCAGCCTCCCTGCGTCCTCCAGAGGATTAAAACGTGGGAAAAGAAATATTCACAGTTAGAAAGTCACAAAACACAACATGAATCGAGCCCTATGAAGCGAAAACAAAGAAACCAATCAACCAGCGTGACGGAGAAACAGGTAGATTTCACTAAGCTTGATTTAGTTTCCTTGCGGAGTTCTTTCGGTCAGTCGGTCGGTCGGTCGGTCGGTCGGTCGGTCAGTTGGTCAGTCGGTCGGTCGGCTAACGCCCGGCTTTGTTGAGGTTTCAGGTCTATGGCAGAAGGTCCGGTTTTTTGAATAGCAGCAGCAACATGAGAGTTCATCATTAGAATCATAGTAATAATAATCATAATAATAACAATAATGGCCATTTTAGAGTTTAACAGACAAACACAGTAAGACAGAGCAAAACTCCTTGTCGTCCTCTGAAAGCCGGACCAGAAGGAGGAGAATGTTTAGGTCCTTGAAGAAGAAGTGAAGAGTAGGTCCAATGGAGAGAAGAAGAAGGAGGTGGAGGAGGAAGGTGTTAAACAGAAAGATGCTGAGGTTTCGTTGGCTGTAAAAAGTAGAAGCGGAAGGTAAAACTGCCATGAGAAGTCAACATTTAACCCCCCAGACGTTTAAGAAATCCCCCCTTTTTAAAGTCACCCTCGCTCCCGTCAGCTCTCCTCGACACAAACAGTTTTTTATATACAGCAGCACACGAACAAACCCGCACAGGTGAAAGAAAAAAAGTTCTTGAAAATGCTTTTTGCGCAATAAAGTTTGTTTTTTTGATTCTCTCCTCCAAAAATGTAGAAACCTTGAAGACATCAGGTGGTAAAAAGTAAACTGGCTTCAGGTGGGAATGTTACCATTCACTTGTTGTGTGTTTGTGTGTGAGAGGAAACAGAAAAAGCGGGAAATTGGCAGGTCTGATTTGAGGTATTTCCTGGTGGTCAAAATGGCGTCTTGGATGCATAAGTAGCATAAGTAGCTCCCTGGGTAAGAAGGGTGAGGATCGAGGTGAGGTTCAGGGTGAGGGAAAAGTGCTATAGGGATACAGAGAGCTTATATACAAGCGAGCACAAGAAAACTTCTTTTTTTTTTTAACCAAACAAATTTTTCCATTATTTGGCCCCTTTCGGACTCAGAGTCTTTTCCTTTTTAGTGCTATTTTTCAAGATAAGTCAAACCGCTTTTCTTTCTTTCAGTCACTTGGGAAGAGTCAGAAAAAAAACATAAAAATTAGACTCCCAAAAAAAGAAAATCTCAAATCAAAAGCAAGCAAACAGCCTCAGTAGCGATAATTCAGGGAGTCAGCGGGATTTAATATTTTTAATTTGTTATGATGATGCTCAAAACTCCCCGAGCTTCACAGGTCTTTTTTTTTTTTGTGTTAATTTTTCTTTTCTTTTCTGAAACCACAGCAGCAGAATCAACAACCCTGCTGTCATCTTCACTCTTCATCTTCATCACCAGCGCTGATTGTGAGGTGTGAGATTCCTCCAGGCTCCATTTTGCTAATTACTATTTTTTTATTTTTTTTTTATTTCCTCAGGCAGAATCGGTGGATCGAGGGATTGTTTCGGGGATTATGGGTCGAGGATTCGTCACCGTCCCGCTATTCCTTCAAAATAAAAGCAGCCACAGTTTCCCAAAGAGAAGGCAGATGAGGAGGAAAAACCCCGATTTAAGGAGCAAAAACAAGAGGAGGTGTGGAGACGGTGGACGAAATAAACAGAACAGGAAGTGTGTGTGTGTGTATGTGTGTGTGTTAAATGTGTGTGTTTGCGTGTTTTCCCGCCAAAATCAGTTCTGCTGCAGGATGAGGTTTTCCAGCTCATCCGCCGAGCGAAGCAGGAAGGCGGCCGACTCCCGGTAGCCGGCGATCAGCTGACGCA
>OMNN01053114.1:0-11846 GCA_900302755.1 Chromis chromis
GGTACTCTGGCTTGTGCAGTGGGGCCTCTGTCAATCAAACTAGTTCCACTGCATCCTGTTGATGCTTGATCACAATGGGGTCTAGGAAGTCTTGAGGTCAAATCAACATCTTGGGCCATTGTCATGTTCCTCAAGATGTTCCTGATTGGTTGATGTCTTTGCCATGTGGTGGGGTATATTTTCCTGCAGGGGTAGGCCAGTGACATTTGGGATTTCCATTTGCATGAGGGAGTGTGTTTGTTCTGGGACAATGTTTATTTGGGTGTCTAAATCTCATCAACACGGATGTTAAAAATCCAAGGTTTTCCAGCAGAACACCACATAGGTACCAATATGATCAATGTTATTCACTTCACCTCCCAGTGGTCATAATGTTGTGGCTGATCGGTGTATATCCCCTTTTGTTTAGTGTTTACCAGGGCTGTTATGAGTTTGTTTGATCAGTACAGGTGGTTTGTGCTGTTATTTTGCTGCTTATAGCCTTAGTTAAGGACTGTTCTTTTGATGTCTATTAGGAGCCAAAATTTAGTATTGTGTTTTGTAACTGTCATTTTTGGGTGAAATAAAAACCCTGTTTTTGAACTCACCTGCGAGTCCTAATGCTTTGCAGCTCACAATCCCGCTGCAATGGTTGTGAGGCGTTGTAGAGACAAACTTCCCGGGGGGACAACAGTTCAAGTCTGTTTGAGGAAGGAGTGAAATGAGGGTAAATCAGACCAAAACTCTTGTCATGTGAGCCCGGCCTTTGCTGAGGCTTGAACAAATATGTACAGCAAAGTAGTCTGAGACAGGAGCAGGCAGGGGAACTCAGGTGAGGCCTGGACTGGAAAGCAGAGAGTAACGGCATCATCAATTTGAAGTTGAATGGAGATCTGAGCCGGGTTTTTATAGCAGAGGAGGGTAATGAGTAACAGGTGATCGAATCTCCCACACAGCTGTCTCCACTCCTGCTATTAACACTCCGACCAGGCACAGAGAAAGGAAGAAACAATGCATATAGCAGCAAGTTTGGCTTGTCTTAGTATGAAAAGTTCAGGTGTTACATATGTGATACTAAAATACAGGAGCAGCTATGTGGATTTTCAGTCATCATTCATGTTATTGTTTACACCTGGGCTCTTCCTACTCTCCTTCTTGTCATGTGACACGCTACACCTGTGTATCTGGTTACATGCAGCTTAAACATATGAGCTGACAATGATCATCTTTAATGGAAATAACAAAAATGAAAACAATAATTCCAGGTCATTTGTTATGATAACTTAATTTCCAGCTGTGAAATTTTAGTCAAGAAAGTGCAATTTTGATGTGCTTTTGCTTTAGTTAGTTATTTCCATTATATGGTACTTTATGCTTCCACTTCACTACATTTCAGAGGGAAATATTGTACATATTGCTCCACTGCATTCATCTGACATAGTTACTTTTAAGATGCAAATTTTATACAATAGATAATATAACACTTATTAAAATACAACACATTGTTAAAGATTAAATCGATGGGTTCCAGATTTTGTGGCTTCTTAAAAACAGCAGTGTGTAGTCGGGAACATATTTCAGATGAGTTGTTAACAACTTTAATAAGTCATGATGAATCTTCAAATGATCCGATATCACAGAGAAAAAGTCCAAAAACTGAAACCAGATTTGATTTATCTGCTGTCTCTGTATATAAAACTGGATATAAAATAGTTCAAAGTAGCTCCAACTGCATCAGCTGCTGACACACTGATGCTTCACTATTGATAATCTATTGATTTTGTATATAATATATCAGTTAGAGGGGCCAGACTGGTACTTTTACTTAAAAACTTTAACTAAACAAAAGTATACAGGGGGAGGGGGCAATGGTGGTGCAACGGTTAAGTCCCTGGGCTACTGATCAGAAGGTCAGAGGATCAAACCCAAATGTGGTCATTGTTGGGCCCTTGAGCAAGGCCCTTAACCCTTCCTGCTCCAGGGGCGCCGTACCATGGCTGACCCTGCACTCTGACCCCAACTGAGATATGCAAAAAACAACATTTCACAATGCTGTAAAAATGTATTCGTGACAATAAAGGTTTCTTCTTCTTCTTCTTCTTCTTCTTCTAATATGTACTCAGAAGTACTTCTACTTAAGTAGGATGTTTCATGCTTGGAATGAAGTATTCTTACATTGCTGTGAGTAAGTAAAGTAAATGATCTAAATAGTTCTTCTAACACTGCTTAATACAACACAAATTACAACAGAAAAGTCACAGCAGGAAAAAAAAAAACAGGTGCAACCAATTTTTACAATGGCTCAGTTCCATCAAGTGTCCCAGTAACTATAATAGTGAGCCAACATTCACAGTACAAGGACCCTGGCAGTGTAGCTCCCTAAATAGAATGCAGTTGGTTTTAATACCAATTACATCTGTACTTTGCCAAAATAAGACATTTTGACACATTACTATAAGAAAAACACAGTTGTAAATAATAAAAACAAGTAAGGCTGCATATAATGCCGGCTCACTGTCACAGTCATTGCAAAGCCATTGTTAATATTATTAGTGACACCTGGGATTTCATGACAAGTCAAGATCTGCAGAGAAAAAAGTCCTATTTTAGTGTGAATCTGGAAATTTGAACACCCTACTGGATAAGTTTACACTCAACAGTTTGAAAAAGCTACACACTGTTGGTATTCTAGGCAGATTAGAGTTTTTTTTTACACTAAATATATTTGGAGTTGAGTAACAAATTAATGAAATTTGCAAACACTTTTTAAAGAGATTTCTTTTGCATGTTCAATCAAAATGAAAGAAATGTGAGAATAGAGCTGCTCATGATAGAAATAAGTCTAAATGTGGGATTAGGACCCTATAGTGTTATTTATGGTGTGATTTTACCTGAGTTGTTTACATGTACTGGTGATTAAAACTCTACAAAAAAATATATAAAACACTACTTTACCCGACTTTAATTCTGGTTTAAGTCTGAGAGACCTACAGTGTTATTAATTAACCTGACGAATTCAGAGATAAAATTTTGACTCTACAAAAATACACATGAAAAAACAACAAATCCGATGATTCCGTGGATTCTTTGAGCATGTTTTATTTTAATCTTTTATTCATATTTTATGTGGATTGTTTTGTGCTTTTTGTTTTGTTAATCAGAGAGATCAATAGCTGATATTCTAAATGGATATTCTGCACATTTGCATAAAAAATGAAAATCTGTTTCATAATTTAGAATTACATCAATTTTAACACAAAAAATCGTTGAAATACTTTTGTTTATTTATGTTTTCTATGTTTAATTAAAAGTGAACTCATCAACATTTGTCCTTTAGTGTTGATTGGCTGTTATTCTTGATGTGGAACCAATCAGAGAATGTTGTGGGCGGGACATTGCTTGAGACTACAGATAAGGAGAGACTGCTGCACCAGACGCAAAGTAGTGTATTTTTTAAACTAATTCATTTTATCAGGCATCACTTTAAAAAAATAAGAGTCCTGTTAATCAGAAAAATGCCCATTATCAGATCTGCTAATCAGTCGGTTCCTAGTTATAAAGATAGACGTTCACTATCTGATGCTGAATCAATACGCTTTTAAAACTGACCATTATGTTGAAGAATAATTGTTTTCTAAAACATTAAATCACTAATAATGGTTCTTCTATTTCATCAGAGAGAAGCAGACTAAGATGAAGTGCAGCACCTGCAGAGATGCTTATGGAGAAGCTCAGACAGTCATTGAGCTGATTGCACAGATGAGAGGAGGAACCAGATAATGTCAATGCGTCCTTGTGCGAGTGACCTCATCTACACACTAAAGGGCCATAATGGTTTAGTGCCTGTAGAGGTTGTTGCTACCAGATCAATACATTTTCTTTTGTCTTTCATGCATATCAAGACAAACACATGCAGCAACCCCCTTTATGCTCAAATTGATTCCAAATTGCCTATATTTAAGCCAGTGAATGGGAATAATGTGTTGAGTTTTGTAAAGAGGCTTACGAGCTGTAAAGGTTAGTGAACATGAACTGTCTATCTGGTGGTAGGATACTCTGGCTGCTCAGGTTTCAGCCTGAGTGAAACACAATGCAATTGTGACCTTGCTCTTTGCACAGTCCTACCGTTCCTACTGCTCTCTCTCTCCCACATTTAGTGGATGTGTAACATCTCTCTCGGGCCCTCTCTGCCTCCTTCACTTCTATCTGATGCAATTGCTTTATTTAATTCATCAGCATTAAGACTTCAAGTTCTAATCTATGCACCGAAAGAACATGCTGCACACGTCCTGCTTCAAATGTCGCTCAATAAATGTAATAAGTGTGAATCATCTCAGATGAAAAAGGATGATGTCACTCGTATGAATCACCACAGAATGAATGAGGTACGTTGTTTTAAAGTGAAGCAGGTCAAGCTGGATATTTTTTAAAGGGAGGATATAAGGACATGTCTTCTGATTATTTAGGGAGCGTCTAGTAGAGGAGGATGCAGGAGGTTTATTCTGCCCAACCCTCTAGCTCTGCTCTGCCATGTCTAAATTCAGTGGCACAGGAGCCTGAATAATTTATTGGCTGAGTGAGCTGCTGCCTTGAGCCTGGAGTGACAGACATGTTTTCTTAAAGAGACGCTCTTGGTGTGAGTCCGTCAGAGCGTGTCAGACAAACTCCCACCCTGATCACATTCAACATGCAAACAGCAGAGACAATACTATCATGAACTCAATTATAACTTCAAAGATAATCCACTGAAATAGAAAATAAGCTTCTGAGTTTGATACCAACCACATTACAGAATTACACATAACATCTAAATGTGCAGTTGTGACCAGGGGATAGGTGATGACGTATTATAATTAGTTATGTTGAGGTATTCTAAGTGGTATAGTCAGATGTTTTACTTGAATAAAAGCAGAAATACTACAGTGTATAAAAACTATTGTCAGTCATGTATTTGACACTTTTACTGAAGTATTAAAATCCTAATGCTTCAGCAGAAGACAAGTGAAAATCTCTTTTTGGTTCTTGAAGACGTTTCATTTGTAAACAGAGGAGACGTCTACAATACCACTTATCATGTACTTATGATGCAGTCCTGAAATCCCTCCCCAGGCAGCTTTAAAACCATTCACACCTTGAGTCTTGTGAGTTTTGGGTCATTAACAGGTTGTATTAAATGTGATTAGGAGGTGAGAATAAATACCTGGGACTGCACCATCAGTCAGCTAAAACTGAGGAAGCCTCTCAAATGAAGATGAAACATCTTCAATAACCAAAAAGAGAAGTGCCGCTCCCTTCCAGTAAAACACTTAGAATTACTATGAGCTGGAAGATTCAGAATCTACACAGATACAAGTTATAAAATCAAAATATACTCACCAAGCACCAGAAGTGAAGCATTCATTATGCGAAATAGCTTCCTGGAGTCTGATTATGGATGCAATAATGTGTAGGCACTAGAGAGTTGCAGCTGTTTGAAAAAGGGTTATGGTTTGCAGCGGTGTACTGGTACTTTATTGGTACTTTTTCTATTTTATGCATTTTTTTTCTACCTTTTACTCCACGACATTTATCTGACAGCTATAGCTACTCTACTGCAAACCAGGACTTTAAAAATCTATTATGATTACAGTGAAAATCCTTTTTTCCTTTTTTTTCCTTGTTAAAATGTCCATGTGGTGTTTTTATATACTGGAAGACACATTATGAGCTTAAATAAGCAGTCAACACCTTAACTGACAGAGATGAGTTTTTAGGGGTTTAATCTTTTATGCATCAGTAGCAATAATCCAGTTGTATAACATAGAAATATATAAGCTAAACTTTACAATGAATACTTTAATAGTCCTTTTTGGCAGATAATACTTTTACTTAAGTAAGTGCTGGTGTAAAGGACTGCACCACTGCCTGTAACTACTTGATATACTTCTACTAGGGGCCTTAATATGTAATAATCAGCACCATAATAATCATCCTAATAAAACATCCTGCTTTTGTTGATTAATTTAAGTATTAATTAACAGTAAAATAAAGCATACATAACTTGAATCTGCAAGTAACTAGAAACTAAAGCTGTTGAAAAAAGCACAGTATTTCCTTGGCTGTAACCTAGAAGCATAAAATAGAAAATACTCATTTGTAGTCAAGCACAGTATTTAAGTAAATGGACATGCTTTGGTAACTTTCCACCACTATGGATCCTTATCGAGCTCAAATATTTTTTCTGGCTGTGCCCCGCTGCCATTGTCATATAGATGTGGGAGAACACAACAAATCCTGGATGCTGAGCTGTGAGATAAGCTCCCCCTGGTGGAGTAAAGATAAAAAACAAAGTGGATTACAGTTGGATGTTGCATTATGATTAAATATGTTCAATAAAACTCTGACTGGCTCAGAAACATACAGTAGTAATGTCTGCTTGCACTCTGTACTTTCATGTGGAGGCAAATGATCCCTCTAGTTTCCTGTATCCTGTCTGTTCTCAGCTCAAATGAGGGATTTTATTTTATTTTATTTTTTTGGAAGACATATTATGAGCAAAAATGAGCAGTCAATACCGTGACTGACTTAGATGCATTTTTAGGGATTTAATCAACAACTGGAGATGATATTGCATACATCTAATAATCCAGTTGTATGACACAGAAAAATACAATACAGACAGAGCTCAATTTGAGTCTATTTTGGGTACTTGTACTTTTCTAGCATTTTTTCCCCCCTGAAAATACTGACATGTATCCTCAAGCGGTCAATGAAAATGGAATTGTTTTTATTGAATTGTGGTTCGGCACAAGCTGTTCTTGGCAAGGAATTTTGCTCTCGACAAGGATAAGACTTTTAACAGGTGGAAAATGTTTGTGAATTTACTAAATTGCATATCAAACATAGTTTCTGCTAGTGTGAAAGACTTCAGGAGAATGTTTATGCAGAAACCCCATTCAGTCAGTATTGTAAATAAAAAAAAGATTCGTTTTTTTTTTTTTATTTGTAATTTATGTCATTTATCATGTACTTTACTTTTTGCTACACTGTTGTTTTATGAGTTGTAGCACTTTATGTGGTTAATTACTTGGTTATTTCTGTCTATTATCTGTGTTGTAACATTTGTGTTCCAGTTTGTATTCTGATTCTGATCATAAAAGACAGCAAAAGATAGTGTCAGTGGACCTCCTCTGCTTTGTCTCAGTGTTTCAAAACCACAAAGACGTTTCCCACGCAAGCATTTTTCCAATTCCAATTATTTCTTCAGTCTGCAGACTAGAGCCAGATGTTGTTTTTGTCTCTGAAAAACATAATATCAACTGTCCAGAGTGCAAGTCAAAGAACAATTCACACCATATTCCTGGATTAATGGAGAACAGTTTATTGTAGAGTTCAGTGACACATTGGAACACCATCATCCTGACTTGTAACCTCAGTTTCAACAAAAAAGAAAACAACAACAAAAAAAAACTCTTTTCAGTGACAGAAGTATCTTACTGACATTTCACCGTTACGTTAACGAACCACTTGCACAGCGGTCGCCTCAACATTTACACAATTTACATCCATCACGGCCACGAGGGATGACGAGCATTGTCTTACCAGATAAGTGTGAGCAAAGTAAATGTCCACAACCTTGAACATGAGATGAAAAACACTGTTGACCACTATGGCACCCTTCGTTCGCTTATATTGCTTGGATGACAAATACTCATAGTGCTCTTTGATAAAAGGCAAAAAACCCTGCACGGAATACTTCATATGTACAGAGTGAAACAGTTTAGAAAGGTTGTTAAAATCACTCTCAGCAGCGTCCAATACGAGATTGTACATTAGGATCAGCTCGACTGCTAAAACTGGCCACCACCAACCAAAAATAGCATAAATAATTCTTGTAAAAGTACACCTTCTGTTATGTAGTAAATAAACTGCCACTATCATAAACTAATTCAAAAGCTTCTATCACTAAAACACTATTAAAATAAGTAATACATGTTTATTTAGGCTGACATTTAGCAGCACCTTTCCAGAGGTAACGTTACAGTACTGCAGGTACTGGTTAAAATACCTTCATGTATATGCAGGGATGGACACACAGGTACATTTGACTTCAGTACAGTCTTAAAGCCACTGTTACCCTGCCATACCATGCATAGTGCACATAATCAATGCCCAATGCTAAAAAAAACACCATCAGGACATCGTGCAGTGTTGTGATCGCACTTACTATAAATGTCCAACTACTTGAATGTGACTCACAGCAGCCTAGTTATTACTCTGTGTGACTTTAGGTGACCAGTGATGTTATTTAACTAACCCTTGTGGTGACTGTTTACTTTGCCAGTTTATTTCTGTTGTGAATATAAGTGACCTCCCCTGCATGATATGACTCATTTTGAAGTCTTTTTTTTTTTTTTACCAATTTGACAAGCAGCTTTATGAAAGGAAGCAACACCTGGAGCCCCTTATAAGAATATACACTGATCAGCAGCAACATTATGACCACTGACAGGTGAAGTGAATAACATTGATCATATTGGTACTATGTGGTGTTCTGCTGGAAAACCTTGGATTTTGGCATCTGTGTTGATGAGACTTAGACACTCAAATAAACATTGTCCCAGAACAAGCACACTCCCTCATGCAAATGGCAATCCCAAATGTCACTAGCCTACTCCTGCAGGAAAATACACCCCACCACATGGCAAAAACATCAGTCAGGAACATTTTGAGGAACACGACAATGGCCCAAGATGTTGATTTGACCTCCAACTTCTTAGACCCCATTCTGATCAAGCATCAACAGGATGCAGTGGAACAGGTTTGATTGACAGAGGCCCCACTGCACAACCCAGAGTACCCAAAGGATCCACTACCAGCGTCCTGGTCCCAGACCCCATAGGACACCCTGAGAGGTCCTCTTGTCCATGCCCAATGGTTCAGAGCATGTTTGACCACATAGGGGAAACCAACACAATATTAGGCAGGTGGTCATAATGTTATGCCTGATCAATGTAAATATGTCTCAATGATATCATATACAACTAATTTGCAACCACAAATATATTTTGAAAGGAAACATACCTGCTTTTTGTTTCTATTGTCACTATAAGGAAATGCAGCAATCAGTCACAATGTTAAAACCACTGGAAAAAATGTGTGGATGCTACTTTGACACAAACCACCCTCATGTTGTCGCTGACTGAATGTTTAGTGACAGAAAATGGGTTTTCATTTCATTCCAAACATCTGATCTCGCTGGGCAGACTACAGCATCATTTCCACAGCACTCAGCGAGTGATTGAGGTCAAGGAAAGAGCACAGTCTTGGTCCACAGTGGGTTTTGATGCCACACTTAGTAAAAAAAAAAAAAAAAAATCTTAATTAAAAATGCTTTTGTGTCACGGTTTTTAGCTTTCTACATACTCCCCTATAGTGACACTGGTGCATACTGTAAATGCACTTCCACATCCACTTTAAAAATGAATTGCTGTACATGCTCAAGGTTATGTTTCCCACGTCGTCTTTGGAAAAAATTTGTTCTTTAATTAGGGAAGATGGGTTTTGTCAGATTTTAATTCCTGCACTTCTGAAGGGAGTGAAGTCTAAATTCTGACTTTATATTTTACTATTTCAGTATACTTGCAAATTTCAATTATGCGCTGAAAGATTAGGAATGTTTTTAATTTAATTACACCAGCTTCTCTGAAATTCGTAATGCTTCATTTGGATTCTGGATTAACTTTGATGAATGAAAGTGAGGACAGAACTGCAGAAATTAAACTCTGCCTATCGTGACACTGTGCATCTCTGAGTCTGTCAACCCCTATCTTTGTGTTTCCTAATGAAAAATTACAGTTGAAAGGCTTCTCATTTGATGTGCTTAGCTCGGTTTCAGAGCAAGTTGCTAATTGGGGTTTTCAGGGGTTTAGAACATATTATCTGCCTCTGTGGAAACCAGCACAGGTTTCAACTCAGCTGCATATGAAAATCTAAATAACACAACTGAGTTAAATGAGTGTCACACAGAAATAGCTCACAAATGTCCTGTATTTTTACAAACCCTGACCTCAAGTTCAACAGCAGTGTTTCATACGAGTCAGTTTTCTATTTCCCTACAATAAGCGCACTCGGAATGAATAGCGGGTTTTCAAATTAAAAATGTATGGTGCAAGTTTCTTCAAACCCCCAAGACTTTAAACTAGCCCTGGATCCTGCTTCACTTTGTAGAAATTATTTCTACAACATGTTATCAGCTGCAGATGAACAAATCTAGACTGTGTGGCACTTAAGAAATAATGAGAAGGATAAAGGATTCAGCCAAATGTCAGCTATTTCTGTGAAAAGCTGTCTTATCTTATCTCTCATTATGTGTGTCTTTTCACCGTGGCCTGTCTGCTGAAGCATAAATGCCAAAAAACTAGTCTATAAAAAGATCATGTCCTCTGGGGAACTGGGGCAAAAAACTTTTGTCTTTTAAGTTTTGGTCAAAGGTCAACACAGTCGATGTAAATTTTATTATCATTTAAGACCACAGAACTAAACTCTGTCTCCTAGGAAATGTGTTTCACTGCATTTATATTGAACACGTTTGTAATATGTTGACTAACAAGGTATTTTTTCCACCAAAATATCTGATTTTGGTATACAGTATCCACCTGTGGATCATGGTCTGGTTTAATACAGAAGGGTATGGATGCAAGTGTATCTGAGGGTTGTGCACTGTTGAGCACCTGGCATCAAAACCCATCCATCTCCTGCCCTCTCAGCCGGGTAATAGGTGCGCCGCTTCATTCGTTCAAATTAAAAACTTTGCCTTTTAACGTAATCCAGCTGGCAATTACGATGCCACACAAATCCAATTAGGAAAACAATTTAGTTATGTAGCTATTGCATTTCTGGGAGACTGAGTTGAGCAAAACTGCTTTTCTCTTAGCTCAATTTGCAAAAATCTGTTGTGCATCAAATGGAAAAGGACAATAGGCGCACAGAACAATAAGCAAACAATACCAGGAAGGGGTTAGTAGTAACTGATGGCTGGAATAATAGCAACAGATTGACTTTTTGCACAATGGAAGCCGTATATAATCAAAAAGAGCATAGCAACAAGTGGTTTTGAAATGCAGCACTTACTAGTCTGATGAAAAACATTCTGAAAAATCAAATAGGTTTAGACTTTCTTTCAGGAAATGTTTCCAACAGTCCATATTAAATCCTAATGTCACTAATCTTCCATATATCTATTTAAAGAAGATCCATAGTTCATCTGAAGTCATATGGTTTCATTTAGGGGCATGTATTGGTGAACCAAGACAGGTTAAATTGGCAATAGAGGTGTCACATATTTTGATGTCACAGTAACAAAAACACAAGGAGTGTTAACAATCTTAATAATGCCTGTGCGTTTCTTCTCGGACTAGTCAAATTTGTTTTTATCTTCTCAAGGCTGAGGCAAAAAAAAATCTGGTTTCTTAAAACAACTAATCAACTTAAAGGTCATGGCTACTATTGCATTCTAACAATGCCAGTAAGTCTGTCAGTTTAGGCATTGCACTCTGAAAACATGTCTTGTGTCCATTCACACCTGTACTTACAGCTGTCCACTTGTTTTTTGAATTACCACACATATTAAAGCAAGTTCGACATAGCCAGGCATAGCCATAAGTCAGAACAAACAGGTTTAATCTTACTACACTGGACACAAACTGAGCTCTATGGGGGGCAAGACAGGCATCAGGCCACAAACAGAGAAGATAGTATATTACATGTGTAAATAAACACATAAAAAAAATCTCAATGTGAGCTTATTTTTTAAAGATTTAACACACAATATTGAAATATTACAAACAAATGTCAATATCTGAACAATATAAATAGAAATGTGCAGT
>OMNN01053115.1:0-12571 GCA_900302755.1 Chromis chromis
ACATGTTAAAAATGTAGCACATTCGTATACATTAGTCATTTATCCACAGACAAAAAAAAAGGTTTTTGTTCTTACCTGCTCTCCGCCTGCATTTCATTCATTTTTACCCATGCATGTATGCGTGGATTGATATAAATATAGCTTTTTGGTATTTACACAAGTTTTTGCTGGCTACCTGGAGGCTACCCACAGGTATACAACCCACTGCGGGACTGCAGAAGCACAGACATTATTCTATATTTACCGAAAACTGTATTTTGTATAATATGGCTCCTTTAACCAGTGTTTCAATGTTAATAAAACATGATGACTAATAGAAGGGAAAAGACCATCCTCTCATTTTGTGTCATGTGTCTCTGACTGAGCTACCGAGGTCTGTAGTCTGCTGTGATGCTAAAACTACTGTAGAAATACTCATGGGGGGATGTGTGAGATTCGCAGTAACTTTATTTAAAAAGTGTATAATATGGGACCTTTTCAAAGAAGAATAAATTCAGTGTTTTGGAATGACCAAGTCAAATGCATGACCTTAATCCAATTGAAGTGGTGCTGAAGGATCTGAAGTGAGCAGTTCATGTGCAGAAAACCCACAAAGAACCCAGGGTGGAAGCTTTTTCTGACTGGAGAAAAGGGCTGAAATTCCTGTAAGCTGATGTGCAGGAGCAATCAACAGTACTGGAAACACTGAACTGCAGTTATTGCTGCACAAGGGGGTCACACCAGACGCTGCAAGCAAAGATTTATGTGCTCTTGCCCCTCACAGATGGATAATATTGGATAATTGTCCTGAATAAATGTTTGGCCAAGTAAAATATGTTTGTCTCGTTTGTTTAACTGGATTCTCATTACAGCACTTTGATGTTTTGGGTCCTGTTAATGCAGAAATATAGAAAAAATTCCAAAGGTTTTATCCGCTTTGATGCACCTCCTTTGAATCTCACAACATCATTTATATCGTAATGTAAAGTCATGTTAAGTTTGCCAGTTTCTCTTCCTGATAGCATGTAGCAACAAAGCGAGCAGCTTGTTGCGCTCTGTCTGCTGTTGATGAATATTTAATCCTCCACACTTCACAGCTTGGTTTTTTGTGTTTCTGTAACTTTAAACTAAATCAGAGGGGGGTTATATTTACTCTAAATTCGCTTTCATCTCTTCTGCTTTTATAAGGGATACAAAGGCAAAGACGAGGCTAACTAGAGAATAACACAGCCTCTCTCCCCACTGGGAAAAAACTCAGCTGCAGACGAAGCGTGTTACATTTTTCAGAAAGACTAAATCCCCCTGAACCGTTTCTCAGCTGGGCTCCTCCTGCTTCGCCACCAACATATTCATTACTCTTGTGAGCGACAAGGAGAGCGTACGGGTAAATTGGGTTTAGCTCCTGACCTTTGGGGTTTGATTAATGGGCCCTCTGTTCTGCGGCTCTAACAGAGGTCTAAGGAGCTGCTGGGTGCTGAAGGGGTGAAGTGACGGGCTAAGAAACCCAGCACAGACCCATACATCCTCCATCGAGTTATTCATCTCAAACTGAAAGGGCTGGACCTAGTCAAGGGCTGCGGACCCAATCTGAAGGATTGTCTCGGCCTTAAAAATTCATCAAACTCGGCCAACAAGGTTTCGGTAGTATTTTTATACACCTATCTCAGCTTGTAATGTATGACAACATGCTTCAGAATGATTATTTCCCACCAAGATCCATTTGTTTCAATGACAAATCAAGTAGCAGACCTCGGTGGCAGTTTTCCAGCATTTTGATGGACACACAGATTATTTTTATGTTACACATTAAAAATGTGTCGTTTATTGTGTTGTTTTATTTTTTCTCTAGGTGTTCAGGGACACACACACACACACACACACACACACACATCAGAGCTCGACTGGCGCAAAAATGTGATTAGCGACGGTCCAATTTCCAAATCGAATCCAGCTGACAGCGTAAAACAGAAAAAGGCAGTGGGCCTCCTTAAATAACCCTGCTTGGCTTCAAATTGTATCTGCCACACATGAGGAATCAGAGACCAAGAGCCAGATAATCAGGTTTGCTTCCTCTGCCCTCCTATTATGACAAATTAAAGAGGTCTGGAAGCCATATTTTTTTCCGAGCAGCGGGTTCTTAGCTTGTTATTAGCTAACAGACTGACAAATTGATTAGTATTGATCGCAGCCGAAGCCTTGCAGCAGCCAGCCTTGTCTGTGGTATTCTACAAGGACCCGCAAGAAAGGTCATAACACATTCAGAGCAGACTAAAGGATTTCATGAGGCTTTGGGGCGAAGGGCGAGAATCTCAGGGAAGATGCCATGGACTGTTGGCTACAGCAATACGTGAGAGAGAAACAAGGAATTTAAGCACAATGCAAAATTTAAAATCCTCTTGGTAGTATTAATATAGACATTTCTTCACTCTTTAACATACTAATGATTCTGCGTTTAGCGCTGTATATTTTGTGAATTTCCTTGTTTATTGAATTATACATGCCAAAATCAAACTACACACCGGGTTGCAGAAGTATGCCTGATGCTCCAGAAGATGGTTTAATATTAATCTTGTGTGGATGAGATGAATCTGCAGACAAATTGTAGCTGTTGGATTGCATTATGTGAAACGCATCAAGTGAGGCACAAGAAAAAGAATGCATAATGAGAGGCTGCCATCCAGTCAGGTATACAAGTCTGATTTGCACACTGGCAAATACGTCTTAGAGCCGTGTAAAGTGCGCATTTCTATCAGCAACATGTGTCGTGCTTCAAGAGCCTGCTAGGTAGGAAAAAGCACAAGAAAAGGCTGAACTGCTTGTTCTTCAGCTAAAAAGACTCAAGAGTAAAAGACTCAGGCCTGACAAGACAGAGTAATTTCGTCCCTGTCTGTTATACTGATGTCTTTGTAGGAGGATCTACTGTGGCTTCTATTTATATTCCCATTTTATACTCCTTTATACTCCTACTTAGCAACATTTCAAATAGAAATTCTGCAGACTCTTTCTTATACTTCTATGTATTTGACAGGGATGTACAATATTGAATATTTGGCAATGTCAGAAACATTATCCAACTCAGTTTGCCGATGCATAGACATATTTTCCCCCACCTAATTAAAGAGAACTTCAGGTCTCCTTTGTAGTGGAACTACTACTACATGTGCTTACACTTGGCTCACTGGTCGGTGCAGAAATACAATTATTTTCACACGTAGACATTCACAACTCAACATAAGAAAACTACTTTAACTTAAACGTTTTTATGGACAGACTTGTACCCTTTAGCCTGACAGGTATTATCTGCAATGGCCCAGTATAAACATTAAAGCATTTACTGGATAATAGAGATGATGTGCCAATTATCAAATCTGATGCACTGTTAAAGGATTAACCTTTTTTTTTTTTACCTTGTTAACATGTCCATATGGTGTTTGATATGCTGGAAGACATATGAGTAAAATAAGCTGTCAACACCATGGCTGAGTATTTTCATCTTAAGACTTTTGGGGTTTCATACGTAACAAACCTAAGAAACCGAATCAGTCAGTTTGCAGGGTGGACCTCTCTGTATCATTATTCCCATTCAGAATTGGTTTCTGGTTCAAACATGAATGGCTGAGTTACTTTAATATTACAACTTGGCATTTGTGTAGTGTAGAGTAGTTTCACTGTGTTTGAGCAGAGTCTTAGGTGAGCTGGTGTGCTCGAGCTGTTGTGATTGAGGATTGGGAGTGTGATAGATCTGCACATTCTAAAGGAAGCAATGGTGTAGAGTTAGATCTAAGACATTTTAGCGCAGGAAGGGATTATTATCCGAAACTAAAACTTAAATGTAATTTTAATACACAAATATGAGGTTTTAATGCCTCAGCAAGAAGCGAGTAATGATAACTTCATTTGTATAGCACCTTTCAAAACACAGTGACAAAGTGCTTTACAGTAAACAAATAAAAACAATAAAACTTTATAAAACAGTAAGAGCCTATAAAAACACAGCAACACAGTAAAATCATAAAATAAAAGCAGCACTTAATAAAGGCCAAATGATAAAAGTGAGTTTTAAGAAGTGACTTAAAAGAATAGGCAGGGCGTTCCAGACCTTTAGTGACCAAGTGGGATTTAGGAATCTTCAGGAAGACCCTACCAGAGGATCTCAGGCTGCGTTCAGGCTCGTAGGGAATTAAAAGTTCCTAAATACAGTTCAGGAGCCCAGCTGTTCAAGGCTTTAAAAACAAGCAATAAACTATTAAAATCAATTCTAAAACTCACAGGTAGCCAGTGAAGGGCAGCAAGCACTGCTGTTATGTGGTCCCCTCTCCTAGTGCATGTTAAAAGCCTGGCAGCAGCATTTTGGATTAATTGGAGTCTGTTGATGTTTTGTTTGCTGATGCCGGAGTAAAGTGCATTAATGACTGTTTTAAAAAGAAATTATGGGCTGATTTCAATATGAACACTTGATGTTTGAAAGAAAGCAACAAAATGTACATTTTGGTAATAATGCAAACAATTTTACATACATGGAATTTTCAATGCAGGATGTTTGCCTTTAAAGAATGTTGTAATATAGAGCTATTGCAATTTTTTTCACTAATTGCAATTTGGTGTGTTAGCTTCCTATGTGTTATTGTGTGTGCCTGACTGGCTTGCTGCTATTGTATAGTCTTAACTCTACAGTATTCATCCATTTCATCCTGCTCTGCTTCAGGGGTATGCAACAGCAGGAAGGAAAGACACTTTTGTTCTCCATGTTTATTAATTAAGACAATGCTGGGTAATATTTTAAAGGCTATTTATGTTGCCTGAGAGGAGACACTGCCTTGAAAGATAAAGTCAGGGAACAAATGTTTGTTGTTGTTGGTTCGTTGCCTCGAGTGGATTTCAGATTACAAACCAAATTGTGCTGCAAAAGATATCACAACTGCATATGGCAGTTTGTAGAGGGTATCGGTGTGCAGTGTAGCGTGAAGACAAAACAACAGATACTCTAAATGCTCATATGCAGCCATTATTCTGGTGAGTGCTGCTAGTGGTGTTATTCTGTCAGACTGAATTCTTAACCACCAAGTTCTCGAACAGTGGAGTGGATTTATGGAGGAAAAACCATCCCTTCTCAAAAGATCCAAAACTCCAGCTCATATTGTCCAGGGGGAGATTGGCCGGTACATTTGAGCAACACATTCAGCAGTAAACAGCAAAAATAGCATCGCTGGCTTGTTGCAGGTGCAGCTTTCATCGAGCTGATGATGAGGTTCGCTGGGCAGGTTAAAAAAACAAGGGAGGCATTTTGGACCAGGTTTCGCTTCTTCCTCTTTTTTTTTTTCCCTCCCGGGTTGTCATGGTAACAGCAGGGCTTTTTAGGACGCTGTCTCCGGCCAGAAAAGCATCTCCAGGGCTCGGTGTAATACAAGAGCCCATAATGGGAATATAGAGACACATACACACAGAGAGAGAGAGAGACAGAAGAAAGGAAAAGCCTACAGTGAGGCTAAACTACGTATGAATGGGCATTTTCTGCCATCATTACCATTTATGACACACACTTTGAGTTTTATGAGTGGGCAATCATAGACTGTGCTGCAGTGTTTGTGTATTTGTGTCAGAGAGTCACAGGGAAAGAGGCAGTAGAGGAAATAAAAACAAGAAAAAGGAGAATTAAATCCTAAATTAACACTGATACACAATGCCTGTGTAATGTATTTGCAGTGATGAAAACTCAAAAATTGGTTTTATTCTGATCAAAAATGTTTCTCAATTGTTTTGTTTTTTTATTCAATTAGGTTCTAACTCGTGCCAAGACTACACAGCTGGAAAATACAATTAGAGTTTCTGACTCTCAGCCAGAAAGTGTCAGCATGTTTCTCCTTGTGTAATTTACAACATGTCATACATTTTCTGATGTTTCCCTCTGGGTCACTTTGAGGACTAATTAGCGTGGCATCAGGAGAATATTCTGTCTGGAATAAACACTGATTTAACATTTTCTTGTGCTTAAATATTGTGTTTATTTTAACTTGACCAATAACAGCAATTAAATTACCGACAGAACAACAATTTAGAGAGAGCTAAGTGAGCTGTGTCTGAGAGACATGAGAAAAACAGTTGGAGTAATTAAATTGAATCAGTGCGAACCATTCACCTTGTAAAATAAAATCATTCTCACAAGCAGTTTTCACATTTGTAGCCTCTCTAGCAGCATAGACATGAGGATGGCAATCAGTTAGTCAGTTTCTAGTTGGTTGGTTGTGGTCCAGACTGGAATATCACTATGTACTGTAGCCATAAGATTTGTTTTTGTGAAATTTCCTAGAAATATCCACAGATGATTAAGCCTATTGTTTGTCTCAGGCTATCAGCAGGTCAGAATTTTTACTTAACCTCAAGATTTACTGGATGTAGCAGTAAGCGATCTGGCCAAAAGATTATTTCATCATGATGGAGTAATGATTCATGATCTGAGTCACAATTCCCCCCACAGATTTAGCTGAATTCATGTAATCACATGATTAACTGTGGTTAGTTGTGTTGCCTGGATACAAAGCCCATCACTTCAACTCAAGGCTGAAGACCCAACTCACAAAACTCTGCATCCTGTTTTCGCTCTGATCTTATTGAAGAATTTTCGGGATCCTTGTTTTTGAAAGTTTAGTCGCTGCTAACTGGCTAGACCAGGCTGGCCTGGTCGCTGTTGTCACTGATGTCACAGTGAGTCTTTCGTCCTTCCACTGTCTTGAACTGCAGCCTGCAATGGTAGTTGGTTATCTTATCTTGAGTGGCTTTTATGGTGTCCTGCTCTGCAGCCTCTGAGCTTGGCATAGCGGCACATGAAAGAGTTGTCAACCTGCTTCAAGTACTGGTTAAATTGGCCATCCAGCTCACAGTTATCTCTTGTAGAGATACAGAAAGACTACTGTCACCATCTGTAGTCCAAGACGGTGGATTTTGAGTCCGTCCGCAGGGTGAAAGACACACTAGACAGGTAGAATAGTTACTCCTTTTCCACCAAGAAGAACCAGGTGGTAATTTGGTGCTGGTGCTAGTGCGGTGCTTAGTTGGTTCAAATCTCGCACCTCCTAAGAACCTGTTTGCTTTTCTATTGGCAAGGAGCCAAGTTGGAGCCACACCATTGCATCATCGTACAACAACTACGTTTGCATCGATTACATAGCAGTTAAAAAAAAACACAATAATTGATGATAATATCTATGTTTATCTTTACAGATGGTCCTAAGGCTAGTTGCGAAGTGGAGGTCGCCTGTTGCCTGGGCACATCCGCGATCGCGCTACTGGTGGGACACAATTGTACTGGATTTCAGCGTGCAACAGTTTGTACAAAACTTCCATGTTTCCCGGGAGTCATTTGTGATCGGACCAGCGACGTCCTGGCCAAAAAGCACACAAATTACCGCTTGTGTGTCCCTTTCCACCGTTGATCGTTGGTCACCATAACCCCGCCTCCAGCCCCTGACGTACATGCTTAGCTCTGGCTAAGCAAAGAGTTGGTGCTTTCTAAGCACCAGTTTTTAGCACCTGGAGCCGGTGCTTAGGTGGTGGAAACACAAAGAACTGGTGCTAAGTCAGGCACTGGCTCCGAACTAGCACTGGAACCAGCTCGGTGGAAAAGGGGTAAGTAACCTGGCAGGTAGGGAAACATGAGATGGGATGGCCAAGGACTAGCTGGTTAGCACTGACTAAACTTTCAAGATAAAATCCTTACTTACTGTATATAATATCACCCTTAATTTGGCATAGAATCTGCTTTTCAGGGGAATAGTACAGATTCCAGATTGTACATTAAGATCATCCACAATATAACATCGCCAGTCCACCCCCTAACTAGATGGTTTGTAAAGTTTGTACATATTCATAGTTCCCAGTGGATGAATCCCAGACATTAGTGATCCCCTGATTTATGCTCCAGTGCAATCATTAGGTTCTTTTTGCAGTTAATGACAATCAACCAATAATTAGTTAAGTCAGATACGAACATGCATGCCAAAGTTAACTTGTCCAATACTTTAATGATTAATTACTTGAAAATCAACCAGACCTGTACTTTGTGTTTAGTTCTATGTCTTTGCATGTAAGTGTTAACCTAAGTTGATGGACATGATAAACCATGTACCTACCATACAGTTGCCTGTTGTCTATTAAGTATAATTCTGCTAACATGCTCACATAATGACAAATATGTATGTAGCTAAAGTTGCAACTATTCCCCAACAGTTCAGTGTTAAATAAAAATATCCAAGGCAGTTTAACCCACATACCGGCAGTGATTCATTTTCAGGCTCTTGAATTTATGACATTTGATGAAACACTAAGGTGCCAATGTGACAATTACCTCATGCAGGCACACTTGTTTCATGAATCACCATGAACCTGACTTGACTGAAGTAGGAGGAAAGGTGCTCAAAAAGGGAACGTCACTTGTGCTCAAGTGTTGCTGTGCAGTTTAGGTGTCAAGGATTTTATTATTTGCGCTATGCCACGTGCTGCATAAACCAGGTCAAAAATGTTCTTGGCCATAAGTGCTTGTTCTGTACTATTTTGCATGATATGAGCAAATCCTAACCTCTAATTGGGAATGACATGTGGGCCAACTTGACTTAGACTCAGTTTTCCAATATATTTCATTCCAACTACAACATAATACACAGATGGCTGCATGCTGTCAGCGATTTTCAGCCCAACATAAAAGTCGTGGAAATGGCCATATCCACTTGAACTGGCTCCTTTTCATTGTCCCATTGATTTGCTGCCAAATTCTATTTGGCTCCAAGTCAGATATTACTGAACGTTTTTCCTACATTCACAAACTTTTTCTCTTTGACCAGAGCAACACTGTAACTGAAAGAGAAATCTCTCTCCTCAAGAAGGAAAGTGATGTGATTTGATAGGTCATGATTAAAGCCAGGCCTCCCACACTGATGATGTGTTCCTCCTAGTTCTCAGCTGCACTTCAGATCTCAAAATAACCCCAGACCACACCACAACACTCTGTTTCCTCTTGCTATGCACCACTGATGATGGGAATGCAGCGGATTCCAGTGTCAGAGAATGACCACCAACAGAGGAAGACGTCTTGACAGAATCTGAAATCTGAGCTGAACAGTTGTACCATACTGTAAAAAAAAAGCCACATCTTCAAATCTTTGCTTTTCAGTATGTTTGTCTCAAGAACGATTATGAGGCTTTTAGTAACCACTCTAAAGTTCATCATCGCTGATCATCATCAGTCATCATGTTGGTACTCTGTAATTCCTCCTATAGACTTTAATGCTATGGGATAAAGAGATAAGTCAGTCCACAAATTGTTGTTAAACCCTTTGAGGAGATTATCCTTGTAAATCTGTCACCCGTAATACCATCAGCATTCTAGGCTTGTTCTCCGACCACATCACAATAGCAAACAGAAGTAATCCTAAAACAGAGGGGAAGAGTGTGTTAATCCTTATCGTCGCAATATTTACCGAGAAATTACTGGCTGCTGAAATAGAGGATCTGAAGTGCGTACCATTCCTCATTCAGTTACACAGTCTGCTGCACATGGAGTACAATGATGGAATGTCTTTATCAGCATCTGCTAATTGGATACATCAAAGCAGAGTATTAAATTAAGACACATAAAGCATGTACTGTCTTTGGAAAGTATCAGAAAACATACTTACAGAGACGTACTGAGGCAGTGGCCACAAAACTTGTTTTATGAGGAGAAACTGCTTTAAAAGTCTTGTTTTTTTTCTCCAGAATTGCAGTAATTTAAGTCTCTGCTGAGCTTAACAGCAGATACTGAAGTAATGACGTCTTTTAGAGAGTGATCTGGGAGCTGAAAGATGTAAAAACCTCAAGCAGACGTGACGATTTTACTGGGATGTGGGGACAGTTCCTGATTCACAGTTGAACGCCTGACATTCAAATAAAACTCCTTTGACCATTACACCTCAAAGAAAAACTTTACAAGCTCACTGAGTCAGTCAGTTACTAACTCACTCCAGAAAAGTGTCATCTAAACAACAACATCAATCCAGACTACACAGTGAGCGGAGAGAGTTGAAGGTGATGATGCTACTCGCCAAAAATATCCCATTAGAACAAAGTCAATTTTGTCCAAGGGTGGATTTTGCTTTTAAACTCCACACATTGGTTTTATGACACAGACGCTGAGAAAAAAAACACAACAGTAAAAAAGTGAGTATAAAACAGTGAGGCAAAGGCAAATAGTTTACTGCAACCCACAGAAAGGCCACAATAAATGGTGTGGAAAGAGGAAATAGGAGGATGTTATTATCACAGAGGTCAGCAGCGTGACCACACAGAGTGGGGGAAACCTCTGCAGGCCAGATATGGAGGCTGACACACACTGTGGCAGCTTCAGCTAGTGTGTGTGATGTGTGTGTGTATACCTGTATACCCTGGAGGTCTATGTGTTTAAAAGTTAATTTCTTCTGACATTAGACAAGGGTGTATATTTTAACCTAATTACTGCCACAACCTCATCAGCTATGAAAATGTATCCGGATAGTGTCGCTTGTTTCCAAGCCTGGAGATGCAGACTTAAGAATGAAATCAGCCCAGACGGTTAAGTAATGGATCAATCAGCGAACATTATGGTGATGTGATATGCAGCCTCTCCTAACTCGCAACATATTAAAACTAAGCATGGTAGATGTAAAAAAAAAAGAAAAAAGAAGAAGCTTGATATCTGGAACTTCGTGTTCTACTTCTTGCTGCAAATTTATTCATAAACTGGTCTTGATGAAAATGTTGGATGGATTTTTTATTTTTTTTTATCTCAACAGCAGCTACCATGTCTTTTTTTCCTGTTTAAAAGTCGGCTTGGATAGAGTGTTCTCTTCTACCTGATGTATTTGTTTTGTTGGGTGAGTGATGCAGAAGACTGTCAATGAAGTGCTGCACAGTCTGCTTGAAAATAGTCCTTCTTACTGTGATCCAAAGCCCTGCAAGACCACAGAGGACAAAGCAACATGTGAGGTAGTGCTTTTTCTGGCTGTTATGAAAAACAGATTCTGTATGTAAAGCAATAAATAAGACAATACATAGAAAATCTAACTTTACTAAAATTAAGGTAAAATTAGACACAAAATCCTGGGCTAGAACAGTGATGATAACATAAAGTCTGCATGGCAATAAAACTCCAAAATGTACATTGAGGCTGGTCTCACTCCCATCTCATCACATACAATACAGCCCCATTGTCAGGACCCCATGGCAGCTCATTTGAACCACTGAGTGCAGGATGGTTTGATATACCTATAAAAATGCATGAACATCAGAAATAGATGCATTGAGCCAATTAAGCTAATTAAGCCAGCTACATTATCAAAGACACCACACACCCTGGACATTACCTGTTCTCCCCCCTCTGCTCTGGAAAGAGATACCGGACAATAAAAACTCACAAACAGACTGAAAAACAGCTTTTCCCCCCAGGCTGTCAAAGCTGTGTCACCCCCTCCCCTCCCACCTACCAGTCTACCACTCTAAGCTGGAGAGTTACACCCTCACATCCTGCCTCACTCTAGCATGTTTGCACTAAATGCTATTTGCACAAATTTTGATTAATCATCTGTTCCTTGTCCCATTATCAACATTTCCTGAAAATTTCATTTTCATTTTCATCAGTTCACTAGGTCAAAAAGAACATTAATCTCGCGATAAAACAATGGACGTCGTTAAAACTGATATGCGATAACGCAATATTTTTGACAGCACTAGTAAATATCCATTCCAACACGTTTTACATGCCATATATTGTCATAATGTATTTTTGTGCTGCTGATTTGTGGTTGAGGAGCTGCTAAACTGCTTATCTATCTATCTATCTATCTATCTATCTATCTATCTATCTATCTATCTATCTTTTCTCCAAAGCGACGTACATCTGAGAAAAGAACACAAGCAAAGATCTAGACAGAAGGCGCCAAGGCCGGGAAGAGCAAAAATTCTGTATTAGGTCCTGATTGGGCACAGTGCTGACAGACAGTGCTCCAGAAGTGCATAGTTGTTTTTTTTTGTCTGTTTGTTTTTTTATAGCAATAGCAACAACAACAACATCTTCCATATGCAACACTGATAGCATCATCATCATCATTAAGTGCGTAGATATTCGTAAAAGAGCTGGGTCTTTAGCTTTTTCTTATAAGTAGAGAGGGACTCTGCAGATCGGATTGAGTTCGGTAATTCATTCCACCACCGGGGGACGACAGAGGACAAGAGTCTAGCAAGCGACTTAGAGCTCTGCTGAGAGGGTGGGACCAGGCGCCTTTCATTGACAGAGCGTTGTGGGCGGAGTGGAGTGTATACCTGGATGAGGGAGTCCAGGAGCAGATTTAGTTGCTGATTTGTAAGCAAGAATCAGGGTTTTGAATTTGATGCGAGCAGCGACAGGGAGCCAGTGGAGAGATATTAACAGTGGAGTCACGTGGGCTCTTTTGGGCTGGTTGAAGACCAACCGCGCTGCTGCATTCTGGATCATCTGCAAAGGTTTGAATGTGCATGTAGGGAGACCTGCCAGTAATGAGTTGCAGTAGTCAATGCGTGATATTACTAGTGCCTGTAACAGGAGTTGGGC
>OMNN01053117.1:0-11030 GCA_900302755.1 Chromis chromis
GGGTTGAAGTTTCCTCACAGTCCCTTAGCAACAAGGCCTGCTGGCCAGGCCTCCAGAATGTACTGTGGTTTACAAAAGAGATAAACATTGACTTTGCCACCCGGGGAAGTAAATCTGATTTCAGTAATGGAACACTGCATGACTTAAAACACGGATCCGACAACGGCGAAAACAAACACTGGAGCTCGGGGCACCTCAGCATTTACTTTAGCAGCTACATTTACAGTGAGAAGAAGAGCTGCAGTAGTGATCAAACGCTGCATTACTGCAAGTTTAATGACTAACACTGTTGCCCTTATCACCCACACAAGAGGCCAAAGCTCCGCCATTAGGATCCATTTTCCATTTCTTCTTATTTCATACTGCGATGTAATCCAGCAGAGTTTGTGTGGGGAGGGAAGCATGAACCTTCCTAGTCTCCCAAATAAAATTCAAAAGGGTATTTTGCATTAATCCAAAGGACTTTTAACACACGGCAGCACATTAAGGTCGTACAGTGAGCTTACAGTATTTATAGTGTCAGACTTTGGTGCTGCACAGTTGGAAAAAACAACAGCAGAGGAATGAAAAGACGTCTCTGTGAAGGTCTGAGTGGAATAAACTGGAAAAAACTGTTGAGAGACTTTAATGGACCAACTGGCAAGGTGAACTCTTGGCTTTTTGGGGGGTCAAACTAATTACAGACATGCTCCCTAACGGATTTCTCACACACATTTGGTTTGAAGCTGGTTGGAGCCACTCCACAGCAGGCCTTGGCTGCACTTATTAATAATATTAGTGGTTGTGAGAGCAGCTACATCCGCTGTGACAGAGCGAGAGCCATCATACGCTGAATGTCTGAACAATATGACCACATGATATCCAACACAGATGGTGGCTGTAATGTAGAGGGAGGGGGGGCACTGAGTGAATGATACAGCACATGTACAGGACAGAGCAGCGAGAAGCACAAACTAGAACCAGCAGGGTTTACAGGAGTAAACATTATCCACAGAAATAAAACACAACAAACACAATGTTGCTTCCTGAGTGTGACAATGAAAAGAGGCTTGTTTCATCTTCTCACTCAAATTCAGAGGCCTGGGGGAGATTTCAGCTCCAACAAGAGGCCAAGCTTGTCTGGTTGCACTTTTATTAATGAAACAGGAAGGATTTAGACATTAAAGCTCACCTAGCAGCACTGGGAATTAGCCATGTTACTTTGTATCACTTAGGGCTTAATTTAATCAAAGATATTCACATTTGAGAGCATTATTGAAGCATTAGACGTAAGTTAAGGTGCATACACGCAAACAGGGTGACAGAAACTGAACAAAAAGCGTTTTCAGAGAGTTATTGTCATGTTTACTTACATAAAGTTTCCCGACCACCGGACCGAAGTTCATCTTGGGAACTTCGATGAGAGACAATCCCAGGCGGCTGGACGTCGCGTTTTAAAACCACCACTTTAAAGTCTCGAAAAAAGCCACACACGCTCACCGTGGAAAAGAAAACGGACACACGAGCTAAAACCTACCCGTCACCCGGTTTCTTTCATGAGTTTACTCTCGTTAGTGTCAAAACTTGACGGCGTTTTTCTCTGAGAGGAGACTCGCTCTGAGCTCCACTGATTTTTTTTTTCCTGCCCCAAGAACTGCAAGTGACGTCAGAGCGCCCCGCAGCCAATCACAGCGCTCCGCCCGGAATATTAATTAAGCAGGTAATTATGCAGGTTTTTCAATGAGACACAGTTTCACTGCTTTTCAGACATTATGCATATGTAACATCGATTTACATGACCTGCAATGGGTTTATTATGATTCTACAAATAGGTAAATAGGTTATATCACCATGCTTACAATAATTAGCATTCACTTTTTTACTGCCTTAGATTAAATTCAAGATTTATACCTTGTTAACATGTTCATATGGTGTTTTTTCGTATAGTAGACAACATATCTTGAGCTAAATAAGCAGTCAACCAATGTCACTTTTCAAAAACATGACTTCCAGGGTTCATATGTAACAAAGCTAAGGTCAGGCTCAGATTACAGAGAAGTGTACCACGAAGCAAGTTTGACAAAGCCCGGCTTTCTTCGTATTAGCAGGCTCAACAAAACCTAAAACCCCAGTCAGAGATAATGGTATCATGATATAAACTTTCTTTGCTAACCAGGCTTTCTTCTCCTCACTCATCATCATGTGACTCTTGTTTCACACAAAATGAACCGATCATGTGCACTTCAGTCAAGAGGAACAAGTTGTTAGAATGTAGAGCTATGAGGAATACGAATATTTAGTATGATTAAAAAAAAAAAGTGCTGCCATCATAAATGATGCAAGTCAGAAATGCAGGTACAAAACTGTTAATGGTGTAAGTTAATATATTTATTTTACCACTTTTAAACTTTTAACTTTAAACCTTCTTCATCTAAACATGATTTTAAAGAACACGTAGGTTTGATACTGTCCCATAATGAATAGTAAAAATAATAATAATAACTTAACCTTTATTTATTCCCTTGGGGAAATTCAACTTCTGCATTTAACCCATCCTACTATACAAGGATAAGCAGTCAGGGGTTGAGGGCCTTGCTCAAGGACCCAACAGTGGCTGCAGTGGGATTTGATCCCCTGACCTTCTGATCAGTAGTCAGGGGCTTAACCGGTTGTGCCACCACTGCCCTCCGACATGAAGGACATCACTTTAGTTTTTGGGCAACTAAGAGTGAAATTACAGTTATTGATTGAATATGCTCTGCGATAAATACTAATAGACCAATCAATTTTATAATCTGTGTTGTATTAGCAGCAGTACCAGCAGTGTAAAACGAACTTGGCAGCAAATCAGAACAAAGCATAAAAACATATGTATGCATTTTCTGCATCACCAACTGAGTACATGAAGGTTCCTGTGGCAACACAACACATGCAGTTACATGCATTACTAATGTACAGTTCAACAGGTTTGCAGAGATAATGTATTCCCTCAGCTGAGAATCTGATCAGGAAAAGAACTGGTGAAAGTGTGGTGCTTCTTATAGTTTAATCCCAAACTCTGAACAGAGGCAGGTTAGCTGTGCAGCAGGTTCAAAGAGAGACCCCTTTCTGACACTAAAAACTTTGGATTTAAGCTCAACATCACTCATTACTGTGGCTTCCCCTTCAGGAGTTTTAAAGTTTTTTCAAATCGCGTCACATCACACATAAGGAGAGACTTCACAGATATTCTTCTCTGTAATCCTGGACATGCTCACACTACATGGTCTGAAAATAACAGCACATCACACACAAAGTTATCGTGTCAGAGGGAGCAGACAAGGAGGAGTGCACCACCTCACATGATCTCATGAGGAAGCAGATGGTAACTAAACTGTGGAGTAACAACTTGCTTGTAATAAAAATAAAAATAAACTAATGCAGACGTCTACATGAGTCTGGATGAGAAAATGATAGGAAAGATGTAATCAACATGGTTTGTCTGTTTTCTTCAGTAAGAGCTGGAGGTGAGATTTTAACGGTGAGTTTTAAAATCTGTAGGTAACTTTAGCCTCAAGGGTTAAAATGTTTACTGTTGCTTGACTCCAGCTGTATTCAGTGATAATCTGGACCATCCGAATTTAAACTTGTAAATATCAGACATGTTTGATATTATCGAGGCAGTCCAGATGAGTCTGCAAGCATTTAAACTGGATCTGTAAACACCTCACAATAGCAAGAATTCTGAGCAGAACATCCCAGACCAGATTTCTCCTCTGAAATGGGGGAACACTGCCTAAAAACTTGTGTGTTATGAGCCCAGCCTAAGGAACCAACCTCATCAGTTTGCAAGGTGGGCCTTTCTGTATCATTGTTCTTTTTCAGAAATTTGAGATGGCTGAATTACTCCCAAATTACAATTAGCCATTAGCCATGGTTCCATATGGGCAAGGAAATTTGAAGTGAACTTTTGAAACATTGTCCGAAGGTAGCAATATGGCTACACGACACATGGCTGAGACAAAACTAGCTGTTTGCCAGGCGCTAAAAATACTCAAAGAAGAAGAAGAATCAAGCCAAGCTTTGGGCATCTATAGGGGCAAAATGGAGAGAGAGGTTTAGAATTGGGAAAGTTGTAGTTACTGTTTCATGTAAGCTGGCATTGGTCATGTTTCACAGTGGCGGGAGACAAATACATCAAAAATCAGTCCAGTAAGTCAAATGTTTCTTATGTTAGAAATTATTTGAAAAGGTGTTCCTTACAATCTTTTATGCCCATTAAGTGAAAAACCACCTGAAGTGAGCGTAAAACATTTTTATTTATTTTTTTCAATTTTGCCAATTCTAATACCTTATTGTAATGGATTTCTTCAAAATGTACTCAACAATTGTTATGAAAAAAGGGTTATAGTGTATCATAGAGTAGTTTTACAGTGTTTGAGCAGAGATGTCAGTGAGCTGGTGTGCTCGAGCTGCAGTGTGTGGAGGGGAAGCACAAACTATAGATCTGTACATTCAACAGTGTAGAGTTACATCTAAGCCATTTTAAAGCAAAGAGGGATTTCTAAATATGTAACTTTAATACACAGAGGTTTGTTTTTACCAGTTTAATCAATGACCAGACAAGGACTCCAGCTTCATTAACTAGCCTATGTAATGTGTAACTCACTAGAAATAACCAGCTAATGTGCAACAAGTTGCAGCACAAGTGAATGACCCCAAACACACTCTAGCCAAGTGGATATACTACAAGAGAAATCATTTCATTTCTACTTGTATTCACTACTTGATTCGAACAGAATGAGGAGAGGAACATCTGCTTTTGCACTTTAAGAGCTCTGCAGTCTACATAAAAAGTCAACTACTATTTAATGACACCATAACATTATTCCACCATTTATACTGAACTACATCGAATAATAAACATCCGCTCAAATGTGGTTCCTGCTGACAAAATCTTATCTAAAGTGGGTCTGTGGTCTGAAGCCTGCGTATCTAGGGAGGAAAAAGTTATTTGGGAAAACCTACATCTGGGTAATTAACAACACAAACAAACAAATAAACAAACAGGGTGAAACAGTTAGTATAAATAAATCACAGGCCTGCCAGTCGGTCAGACAGTGGTGTGATGAAAGAAGGGTTGAGCAATTTCTTGACACATTTAGAGTAAATGCGGTCTGGTGTTTGTGTCACTTCTCATAAAACTTCTCAGAAAACACTGTTAGGAAACATTATGATGATTTGTTTAATGTCTGGTGACATTACAGTGAGGTGGACAACATGAGCAAAGTGGCATCATTATAATTAGGGCCTCAGTTGGTGTGACAAGTAAAATGTCGCTGAATCACATGACCTCTGCTGCTCAGCCGAACAGAAGAGAAAATGACTGGACGGTTCTCACACCACTGTGTTGTTTACTCACAGTAAACTGCTGGAAGACAGAGAGGCTACAAGCTCCACAAAGTAAAAAAAAAAAAAAGAGAGAGAAAAGTTCACTGTGTGAGGAGCAGAGGAGAACAATGCAAAACACGCATGTGAGAGAAATGATGTTGTTTTTAGTGGAACAAGACGATCAGGCTTCACACTCAATCATCCTAACAGGAACAAACAGCACAACACTCCTCCAGTTGCACAACAGATGCAACTTATCTGTTCCTGCCAAAGTTAAACATGTGTTTCAATTAAAACTGTCTAGGAAATCTCTATCTGTATCTTCCACTTGGAGCACATCCTGTGCTCCTCCTTCTGAGGTCACCGACTACGTGCTCAAAAACAGGAAGCGTATGATTGAGTTATTTGCAGGCTTATCCTGAGCAACTCTGTATTTATGGCCGCCGGGTTGATTAGTTCAGATCGTACACTTGTGCAATAAGAAAAATCTCCACAAATTCTACAATTTGTCATCTGTAATTTTATGGAGAATGTTTGATTTTACCAGTGAGCGAAGTTAGTTGCTCGAGGCTGTGAAGCTCAGTAGTAATTTGCATATCCTGTGTGGGAGCAGTGTGATGGCCTGTGCGTGTGTGTGTTCGTGTGCGTGTTATCCGAGTGTGTAGGTGTGTGAGCGTGTGCAGCAGATGGTGGTAAAGCTGGGATTTCTTTTTATTTTTTCCACAGAAGTGACCTGCAGAGGAAAAGGCAGAAAAAATAAAGGGAAGGGAAACCTTCCTGAGCGTCAGTAACTTATCTTGTGACGCCTGCTGGGTATTGTTTCACTTGCTGTTTAGGAAGGTTGACCAACCGAAAAAAAAACTAAGTATGACAAGGAACTGAAAAACTTCATAGGAGTAATAAGTGCTAATATGATTTGCTTGTTGAGAATTATTTGAAGAGAACTAACGGAAGCACAAAAAGTGTCATTTCACTGCAGTGTTGGGTACTTTCTGTAATAGACTCTGATTCAATTTTGTTATAAAGAAAAAAATGCGAAGTATTAATAATGGTTTATTGAAAGCAGGAAAACAGGACAGAGAATTGCACAAAAGTGGATCCACATTCTTTGACCAGCAGCAGCATGTGGCCTTGTATGACCTCGTCATCTTTATTTGAGATCGTTTATTCTCTGCACTGTAAAAAATAAATAAATAAATAAATAAATAAATAAAAAGTCAATGGTGGAATACTGTAACTTTCAAAAGTTGTAAAAACCACTGAAAATGACCACAAATATCTGTACAAGAAGGATATTTAAGTGGATATAAATAAAGTGGAGAACTGTGTAATTTTACAGTCAAACATGGTAAAAGAGCTAATTAGATTTGTACAAATACAAGGCTGGAGGTTGAGACAGTTAAAAAACTTATTACCCATTTTTCAATCATTTTTCAAAAAACCCCCACAAATATCTGTCCAATAATGATAACTTCTGCTGATTTAAATACAGTAAAAATAATGTAATTTTATGGTTAAACATTACTTTAGTAGAAATACTGCTTTTTGATGAGGAGGTTATTTACAACACTTTTTCCCCCTCTGATTTTACAGTAAATTGTTCAGAAAATCACAGTTAAAATCTGTTTTAAAAGTTCATTGTGTGGGTTCTGGGACATCAATCTTACAGTTTAATAATTTATCAGTGACTTTTATGCTCTCAGTGTCTGCAATACACACTGAATTAGGGGAATCACTAATATTTGTAAAAGTTCAGCCTGCACTGTGAATAGACTGCAGCTTTCTCTGAGAGCTTCCAATAATAACAACAACAACAGCCTGAGGGTCAAAGCTGCCCCCTTACAGTCAAAGGTGAAAGTTCACAATGTGACTGTTGTGCTGAGACGAAGCCTGAAGATCGTGATTCTGTTTATGTTCCTCCATCTGTGTGGAGTATCGGAGCGTGACATCCATCAGCACGCTCGTCCTTCCCATGCATGCAGACACACAGTGAGAACACACCAACATGACTGTGATACAAATTACACTCCGACTAATGGATTGAACTTGCAGCGGCGATAATCAATGTCTTGATATTAATAGATCAGAGGACTACTTGTGTGTGAAAGGGTAAGTTGTGAGAAAGAATTATCGCCCAGCTACAGCTGCTTTACAGTGAAGTTTAGTGTCTTTCAGCACTTCTGTTTTTTCCCCCAGCAGCTTTTCGGCTTTGGTTCTTAGCGTATTACAGCCATGATCACCACTGTGAGCTTGAACTTCAGCAGTGCTTTGAGCAAAATACATGCTAACACCGACAATGCTAACATTTTGATGCTAAGCAGGTATATTACTTTTCTTTTGGACCCCATTTACCACTTAGCTTAACATGCTAATATGTAAACATCTGCTTGATTAGCACTACAGATAAAGTATAGCTGATGCTGATGGGAATGTCATAATATGCACTGTCTGTAATCTTATAGAATTTTCCCTTTTAGTTTAAGAGATTTTTTTCCCATAATTTTGAAATGCATTAACATATCAATTAATATGTAAAAATATACTATGAATTGACATGTCTAATGTAAATTAACAAAACAATTAAATCTTTCAAAGAACACTGAAAAATTTGACATGAAAAGACCATAAAATATGTCTATAATATATTAATCATAATTTCACAAATACCCCATTTTAATTAATAGATGGAACTGATAAATTTATGCTCAATACTGTAAATATTTTTCAAAATTTAGACACAATTTATGACAATCAACAGAAAAAGAGGTATTGGTTTTCTAATTTTACATAGATTGGATTGATTGATTGATTGATTGATTGATTGATTGTATAATTAAAGATATATTCACAACTAAAATGTTAAATAAATGTGTTTTTAACATTTTTTATTGTACAGTGTGCAATGTCATGAAACAACTGTGATCTTATGGTGGTACAAAAGTGAGAGGCTTATCAAAGTTATTAATCTGATGATGACATGAATGTCTGTACCAGATTTCATGGCAATCCATACAGTGGTTGTGGAAATATTTAATAAATGAAAAAAAAAAGCTTCATGGTGGCACCAGAGGAGAAGAAGGATCACCAAACTCCGTAGTCTTCATACTCTGAGGATTATGCTAACAGTGGTATCTCTAGTCTGTCCATCCATCCTGCAGACAACCTGGATATTCAAGAGACAAACAAACACACACGCTTATTTCGAATCACCATTACAGCACAGTCCAGAGAAAACCCACACAGGCACAGAGACAGAGTTACTTAAGTGCTCCAATCCAAATAAGAAAGTAAACAATGAATGAGTTAAGAGTCTGTATGAGCTGTAGCTCTTAAATAATGAGACTAATACTTGAATGTGACTTAAGCAGTGGATTTAAACTTTCATAAGCTGTGTTTGCCTGCCAGTTAGTCTTGTCACACCAGGTTGTTTGTGCATGAGGGCTGTGGTCCGATTACATAAGTCCAGTCTCATTCAAAGCAGTCCTCAGTGGTGGAGACCAAAAACAGAGCAAAAAAGGGGAGTAAACATTAGACCCATATTCACTAGAGGAACAGAAACACAACCCCAAATGAATGTTGGTTGGATGTGTGAAGTCGGTTGAGGTTTAATGCAAGTTGGCAGCAGGTTGGTTGGCGAATAAATGGGTGATCAAGTGAGCAAATATTCAGTTGTCACAAGATTAATACAAAAGTAAAAAATTGTGCTCTAGCAAGAATAAGGCCAGTGTTAGCATGTGAACAGGCTCACGCTGACAATACTAACTAATCTTTACTTGCTTACAATGTAAAAAAAAAACAGTGCAACAAACTATGCATCCACATTCTGCTGTCATGAATTAGATTAGCTAAAGCAACAGTTAATTCTTTCAGTCTGATGAGGAAATTGAGTTAAAGAGGCAAACCTCTGTTCTAACTTTAAAAAACATGTCACAACTGGTTGTTTTCTCCAAATAATATACAATACAATCCCAGGCCTCAGTAACAGAGGATAGCGGCCCTTTGAAGAGTACCTTTGTGTATCTTTAAAACAATGACCTCCTAGTACCAGTGGAGAAAAATCAGCTCGTGCCAAGTTCCAAAAGTCATTTGACAAAAGCAGAAGACAAATGGTGTGGGAGTTCCTGGCAAAATGAGCTGGAAATATACTGTCAAGTGTCTTATTGTCCAGCCAGTTAACACTTCCACAGTCGGAAGGGAAGATGTTTGCTTGTGAGTTCGAGAAAAGGGTTAAAAGTGGAGCTGACGGCCGAGAGAGCAAAGCCAAAGAGCAGGAGGAGGTGTGAGAGAAGGGCTTGCTGACTGGTTTTGTCTGGTTAGAGTCGGCCTGAATATTAACACAGCCGATTACGATTGACTGAGGAATGCTCGTCTTTGTTGAAACCTATGAGGTGATGTCATCAGTACTTTCCCTGGCACCACCTGGGCAGGAGCCACAGGAGGGGCCACAGGAGGGGCCCCGCTGTAAAAGGCAGTGACGGGCCACTGTAAAGTGGCCTGATTAGTCACCTGACCATGTTTTTCGACAGAAGACAGGCTTCAGTCAGCAGGGCCGCGAAGATTAGCTGCCTGGCGAACTGTGTAAACACACTGACAAATGTGCGTGTGTTTGCGTGTGAACCGCGCACAGGAATGTGTGTGGGTGTCGGTGTCTGTTCACTGTTGTATATACTGTGTGATTTAGGAGAGAAAATGTGATGAATAAATAATAGATGATCTTGGGTGAGAGAAGTTGATTAAAAATAGAGGCAGGGAGCAGCGTCTGTGTGTGTGTGTGAGGACAGAAAAGTGAGACTAGTGGTGAAAGAAATCCAAGAGAGAGAGAGAGAGAGAGAGAGAGAGAGAGAGAGAGAAAGTATGTTGGAAAAAGACAGTGAGAGTGAATTAAAGGAGGACTCGTGGCAGAACCCACAGTGCTGATGTTAGCTGTCTGATCCACTGAGAGACAGTTGGCAGCAGACAGTCTACCCGCCGCAAATGTACAGTAATTCAAAGCATGCGACGTGACGCCGTTCCCTGCGAGCTGGGGCTGCAGTCACCCACCCACTCACTCACACACACACACACACACACACACACACACACACACACACACTGAACCAATATGCCCTGTAAAAGTAACAAATGCACTGAGCCCTCCATTCCACGTGATGCAATTATTCACAGTTCCATAGCAAATTTTGGCTGAATCTAATCTCATAACTAAATGGCAGGGCGCCTTTTGCAAAAATCAGATATTCCAAACAACTGAAAGGAATTCAACATGACTGGTGTCAGAAGTCGGGCTTTGCTGGCTCTAAAGTTTATAAGAAAGCGAGGTGGACAAAGTTAGTGTGCAATAATTACAGTACACTTACAGTCGGCAGTGTGCAAATGGGATTTATTGCATCAGTCAAATAGCGTTTGGCAGCAACATAACTGAGCTTCTGTCTGAGAATATTCAGCACAGAGAAATATTCTGTTCCTGCCATCTGCACCGAAGTTGGACGATTTCTCCTTGAAAATACAGATCAAGTTGCCATTTAAGAGGAAATAAACAGATGCAAGATTAAGGAGCTGAAGACAGAAAGAGGAAACAACAAACAGCAGAAACGACTTAGTGGAAGAAAAACAAGATTCCAACTTTTGTAGGTTAGTTCTCATGAGCTTCACATGACTTGCATTTAGCCCTTCTCTCTCGCCCC
>OMNN01053120.1:0-10528 GCA_900302755.1 Chromis chromis
AAATATATATATATACACACACACACACACACAATCTGCTGTGCAAACAGATTCTTTTAATGTGCCTTTTGATGTTATTAGGATGTATGATGAGACAGAATATATTTTGATGCTCAAAGCTTTACTGCATCTAAAAAAAAAAGTGAGAGTGTATTTTAGGCCTGGCCAGAAACGACAAAACTGAAATAACACAGCATTCTGAGGAAGTCTGATGGTGATTTCATTATCGTAAACATTTTTAAATTCTAAATCTGCTTGTCATGCAGTTCATGTAGTTAAAGTTCTAGTGTGGCCACAGTTTTTGCTGTCAGTAAACACCGTTCCCATTTTCTTTATGCTTGCTTTGAAACTGCCAGCCTCACGCATCTACATACAATATGTGGTGCTTATGAATATGCTGCAGCTTCATATTTCCATTCCAGTAGCAATCGTCTCAACAGCTCACCTGTGCACTTTGGTGCTTAAGCATCATTTACATAAAGCATCAAGGGAGCAGAGCACCCCCCCTCCTTCTATAGAGAGAAACGTACCGTGCGGTGATCCTCCTCTCAAGCCTGGCGTGGGGCTTCAGGTGACAAAGTATGTGGTTGAACTCTCTGGGTTGTCAATGGGGGGATGGCCAGCGATGGGGTTAAAGGATAATGCAGTGCCTCGCGTCGCTTTAATGACGCTAAAGTGCTGGGCTATTACGGGCACATGGACAGGACTGTAATTGTCTCTGAAAGCAGCCAGGTTCTCCCGGTGCTGGGCTGAAATCAATCACTCAGACCCGGCCTGTCCGCCTGCCTGCCCCATTTGGAGAATTACATCATGGAACAGTGAGGCATCCGCTGGATAAAAGGCTTCTGTTACTTAGAAAGAGTTGATTTTATTTGCAGGGATGTGTGCTTTACTCCGTCTGTCATTGAATTGCCGCTGACAAAATGATCAGTTTGAGTAAACAGGACACAGGTTGCCCTGTAGGTGAAAACAACTTCCCTCTCCAAAGTCGATGTTCCGTTTTGCACCGACTTACTGTCAGATAAAAAGTATCTGAGTTCACCGGTTAACCCGCTCAGGTTACACAACAACAGCCTGCTGCCCGAGATAGTTTAGCTTTTCATCTCACCCTATTACCACAATGTCACTACTCTTTTTATACAGTGGCAGAGTGATAACAATGAAGTGAATAATACTCCTGTACAATGGGTCTTACTATTTCACATGCTGTTTTTTCCCCTCCCACAGCCTATTGTGTTAAAACAACACTACTCTCATTTTGCACTCAGTGTGAATGTGAATAGCATCACAGAGCACCACTGCATCCCGCTGTTTTAGTTTTGATGTGGACACAAACAAGCTCCAACCAAATTGTTCCCTACTATGCTTACTTTAGCATAACTCTGTTTGAAAGCATTTAATGGAGAACAGTGTTTTCCAGAATTGTAGTTGTTCTTTTTGCCTTTTAGTTATAGATTAAAAATGTTTTAATTTAAAATGAAAATTCCCTTTTAAGAAATTTCTTTCTTAGTTTTACTGCGAGTGTTTGAACTATGTCTACTTACTTAATTATTGTTCATCTTTTAAAAAAAAAAGGTAGGAATATAGTCATTGTCGACTCCTTCATTTTCTTAAGGACTCTCGTGCCAGATTAGCAGTGTTCGCTCTTGCTCCCATACTGATCCAGGTTCAGTAATCTCCCCTACATTATGACTCTGGCCCTCCAGGAGCCCTCCAGGAGCCCTCTGTTCCAGCTACTTGTTTTCCTTTTCATTTTCCCTGCGGTGGGATGAAAAAGGTTCTTATTGCTGTGTGACACTTGAACTCTCTGAAAGGTTATTATAACACGGGGGGTGGGGGGGCGGTGCTGAGATATCGCATATCTCTCATTGGTCTGCTTTGTGGAGGCAGGCTATCCGATGCTGGGGCGCAGAAATACAGCAGTTAATTGACAATCATTGTCTACCCCTGAAGGTTAACCACACGCCCTAGACAATGTCCCACCACTGGGAATGGGATGGCTTTTCACTTACATGCCCTTTTTAAATAGATTTTCCCTGGCTTGTTTCAGTCAAACAGATCTTACTCTGAAACGTTACAAGTGACAGGTCACGGCGAAAGCACTTTTTCCTTGAACAAAAGTATCTAATTGATACTGATATGACAGCAAGTGTTATGAGAGCTATCACCTCTCTTGTTCCTATTTCAAGAGTGTTTATGCCTAAACACACATATTTGCAAATGACGGTAATTGTTTTGTTTAGCGCTCAGTGTGAGCTGCCACTGAGGGTGCCAGCTTGTCTCTCTCCCTCCTCTCCTCTGCTGAGCTCTCTTATAATATATTTGTTTTCTACAAGGCACGGATGTGTTTACAGGTACTCAGGGGAGATTTCTGGATTCCATTCAAATCATTCCCAGTCAGAGTGGGTGCTAAGATACCCGTCACCCAGCAACCACATCCAAGAGGGAGCTTGGGCGATAATAACTTCAAAAACAGAGTGACAGATGCCTGATTAGAGAGAGAGAAGGAGAAAGACAGAGAGAGAGAGAGACAGAGAAAGAATGAGGGAGAGAGACAGAGGGTGAGAGTGAGAGATAATGGTATACAAAGCTGTTTAAAATCCAAATCTATTGCAGTACTTTTTTGAAAGCCAAATTGGCCCTCATATTGTGAGTTGTTTCTTTACTGAAGTAAAAAGAAAATGCATTTAAAGTTCTTTTTTTTAAGATTTTTAATCCTTCAATGGGGCTCTGCTAAATTTGATTAGGTACAGTACATGTGCTCAAGTCAACTGTGCAGTTGGCAGATGGCGGCAAGGTGTTTTTTTGCAAACAAATAGTCTCCTTGAAAATCAGAATTGCTTTATTGACTTGACATTCACTCAGTTGGAACAAGAGCAAATTAAAACATTTTTTTTAGGAAGATGTCCACCGAGTAGCTCAGTTAACAAAAGTAACATTCCATTTCTTCATTTCTCTTAGGATCATATTTCTGTAGCTTAAAATGAAGCTGAGCCAAGACTGTTGAAACCACAGATTTCACTTGTTAGAGAGGCTTTGTTTGACACTGTCTAATGTCATTTGTGGATTTAGAGGATATTTGCATGGCAAAGAGGCCTGTATTGTTAATTTGCCTGTTGGATGCATTAGTTCTCCATGCTCCTATCTTATTTGCATGCCTTTACTGGATCGGCAGCAGCAATTGAATTACCAATTAATTCTTTTGCAAAATGAAATGGTTTAAAATCGCACATCAACACCAGGTCTTTGTGCAATCCATCAGTGCATTAACATTTTTTTTATATATTTTTTTATCATTTTCACAAACCATAAAGATGTATTAGCTTTGATTTTTATAGACAAAAGACTTCAGCTGTTTAAAATCTGTCTGTCAACATGAGTAATCTTGCATATTAAACTAGATCTGTTAACAGTGATTTTACCTGATGATTTTACACTTGAGAGTGATTGCCTAACACGCCAGCAATAGATTTTAGGTCATGCTGATTTTCATTCTCCTCTCTCCTCTGTCAGAGCTCCCTAGCTTGTCTTTACTTACGGGCTCCTTCACATTACAGCACATTTAGGGAGCATAGCGGAAGTCACTGACGCTTGTACCAGGATGTTAAATGCTACTGACAGAAGTTAGAGGGAGCAGATGAGATTTCCTGATTGGAGAAGGAATGCAGGCCCTTGCCTGGCTCTGTCTAATATGGTCACATAGAGAAATTGATTTTCCTCAGAAATTAATTAATTTTTCATATAGCCCAAAGCTGGAGTTTAAAAAAGAGTGCACACTTGCTGGTTTCCTATTTTCCCCCTTTTTTAAAGAATTATTGCCTAATCATATTAATACTTTTGCCCCAAGGATGAAAAGATAATTGTACAAATGCATTTGGAAATATGTATCACTGAGTATTTATGATTAAATTATGCAAATAACTCCGCTCCCATCCTTCGTGGGCCCAGATTGTCTAATTAGGATTGATATGGCGAATAGATGTTGGGGAATCTGAATACAAGCATGTCCAAAGAGCAGAAAATTGAAAATGACAAGGCTGGAATCCTTAAAAAGTGTGTTGGTTTTTTTCCCCCCTCTCTGTCTAATTCAGCGTAGCTGTATCAGGAGTTAATTTTCCCCGGCTTCATTTCTCGTCTGAGCTGACAGGAAAAGGAATCCATCAGGGAAGCAATCTCAGATGGGATTCCACAAATTTCCTTTACTTGTTTTTTCTCCCCCTCTTCATTTTCGTGGAGGCTATCAGGGATGAATCTTCTCCTGAGTAAACATGCAGATGTTATTCCTCCAGTGTCAATGTTTTTGGAGCTCTTTGCTTCAATACAAAGGACTCCTCCTTAATAATTGAAGTATATTAAGAAAGGAATGTCATCCAACAAAAAGCCCTTTGTACTTTTGGAATTTCGGTGAAGTAATGCACATTATACAACTTCTTTTTTTACTGAGAGTGAGGACACACTCAACACAAAGCATTTTTTAATATAAAAAGTATATTTGTTCAGTATCAAGCAATTTAAATGACATCTTTTGTTTAAGTTTGTTAAAGTTTAATATGACAGTATTAGTTAGGATTAAGCTAATATGTATTTATGGTGAATGTAGAGTATATGCAGGCAGAAGGTGATTTTTTGTTCAAATTAAAACAACTTTTATTACCAAAAAAATCGAATCTATCAAATTCCTGTCAGTATATTGGAATGTGATGCTATTTAAAAACCCCACAGTAGAAATATGCTGTTTCAAATTTTAGTAGGATCTTCCCAAGCACAGACAGACACACACACACACTGTACACTGACACAAGTATGAGCCAGTTACATGTAATTTAACAACAGCCGCGTTCCTTGCTGGGCTCAGCGGTACATCACAGAAAAGAAACCAGGGAGGAAATGACATCGGTTTCCACTCTTTCTTCTTCTGTTGTTAGCTTCAGATGAACGGCACAGCACAGGAACGGCTCCAGTGCCTCCAACAGTATCTATTAAAGGGCTGATTGTTATCTAATCTTTACCTGGCGCTAGCTGGAAAAGCCCTGAAGCTAATGACACTTGAGACTAGCAGCACATTCTATGGTGGTTCAAAGCATCTGCTCAGTCAATACCTTGTGATGAAAAACTAAGAAAACAGCCCCACAGCTATTTATGTGAATCTGAATTCACTTAGACACCAGAAACACTTTATGCAGTCAATTTGTTGCATTGAATTATAACTAACAATGTGAGTAAAATAAGTTCCTGTTGAGCCAGACACTAAACTGCTCTCTTGTGTCTGGTTTTTGGAGTTTCACAAAACTCTAGCATTCAGTTCAGGCATCAGGCAGCCTGGCAAAGCAAATTGAATGAACAACTTAAGCTGTAGTTAAACTAAACACAGCATTAGAGTATAATAATGAATGGTGATTATTTTGAGATTTCTTTTATTTTGCTCCATTTATTTTTTGTAAGATCAGTGTGTTTTAATTCCAGTTGCCAAAAATGGCAGATTAGCAAGTTCTGTTCTTCACATTTATAGGTCATATCTGGACAGCATATCAAACAACAGCATTTGACACTGATTGTCAGATTGCTCCAGATCTGTCTCTCAAACTGTGGAAATTCTCTCAATCAAAATGTAGTCATTAATCTTAAGGTCACTGCCAGCTAAATATTTCCTTAATTAGAAAGTGAGGAAAAAAATAACAAGTTATGATGTTCCTACTGTTAAAAAATCATTTTGTAGTTGCAAGATTAGCTTTTTTAACATTATTCCATTCATAGGTTCAATATGAACATATTAAAGCCAAATAAGATCTGCTGTGTATTAATGTTTTTTGCACAGTAGCTCTGTTTTCAAAACAGTATCATTTCAGTTCCTGGTGGTTCAAAGTGAACTAGGCAGCTCGTTCAGTGTCCTGTGAAACGATAAGGTCTGCAATTCTGGCTTTTATCCACAGAGAGAGCCACACCCAGGGCCACTTCCTGATGGCACTGCACACCTGTAGAGGTTATGAACGGGGTATCAATATCACCGGGTCAACACATTTTCATCTAACACTGACATCTCTCTTTGGCTTTCACCCTCTCTCTCTCTGCCTCTGCGTCTCCCTCTGTAAGCCTAGCGAGAATATCGGTGGGAGTCTTTATTGGTTGCAGCGCTTGGGTTTCTCTCCTCGTAGACTCAAATGTCACCGTCTCCCTGATGTTTCTTTAAAATCGCCTGTGCCACCACTTGCTGTGGCGCCTGGCTATTATTACCCTCCTCTTAAAGAGTGACAGTCGGGCCCTCAGAGACGTGACACAAACCTCTGTGGATGGAGCTGTAGTGCTGTGTCAAGCCAATGCTCGCAGCCAATCAGATAGCAGGAAGCGGAGCACTGTACACCTAGTGCTGTGAGGTTAGCAGAAAAAGTCAGGAGTCAGTGCAGCTTAGTTGTATGCTTCGAAATCATAAACCCTGTCAGTTTATTTAAGGGCAAAGCAATCTAAAAATAAAATCAGTCAACAGGAAAAAGTTTACATATGATAGGAATCAGTGTAGCTGTCTTAAGATGTCAAACTCTGTCCGCACATGTGCTCACGCCTTGAAAGCAATGTGCTGTAACAGTCACTTGTGTACGTTCCCAGTAATTCCACAGTAGCGCAGAAAATACACTGAGACATGTTCTCTATGGAAATAAACATGGTTATGATAATAAAGCGGCCCTTGGCTGAAATGGTCTGTCCACATATATTAACCCTGCGTAACTTTCACATTAGGAGTGTGTGAGCGTGTTTTTTTGCTTTGCAAGTGCATGTGGGGTGCACTGGGAGAGAGGGTGAGTGTGTGTGAGAGAGAGAGGGAGAGTGTGAAAGAGAGAGAGGGAGAGAGAGAGGGAGAGACACCCTCGCACAACTTCACATATGAATGGTCTTGTGTGAAAAGGAGGATGAATTGAGTCAAGCTGACATAGCATGCCAATAAGCTTTGTCTCATTTCCAATGCCGTATTCATTTGTGCCACAGAGAGATTTATTGCATGATTGACAATTATGAGAGGGTGACCTAGTTCTTTGTGATGGAACAAAAATGGTTTTCATCAGTTGCCTTTGCTGTCTTTTGCATTGTGTGTGTGTATGCGACGCTCCCTGCTAAAGAATAGGGATAGCCTCCGTGCAATGAGATACTTTTCCCCCCTCCAACTATTGAAACTCATGCATTTTTCTAGTAATGGCTTCATATATTTTGCATAGAATCACATCATCCACTATGTCTGTTCCACAGCAGAAAAAATGAATTTCCTACCCCATTAAGCAATGTGAGCTGTCCAAATGGATCACGTTAAAGTGACACTTTTACGAATGCTCTTCAATCTCTAACTTTGGTGTGGAAATAAAAAGAAAAAGGAAGTAATATTGCTGTCTGTGAATATATATATATATATCTACCATACACCCCGTGCCATTTTCTTGCCACTGCTTACTGTGCTATATTATTGGCTTTAGTATTGTTGTTACTTGATCACCCAAATCACAAATAAACTCATCCTCCTTTTACTGTTGCGACTGTCAGTAAAGGGCTTCATTTGTGCCATACATTCCCCGATTCCTTTATTCCTTTATGGTTCATTCTACCTGTCTATTAGTTGTGTGTTTGTCTGTGCGGGTTGAGAGTGTGTGTGTGTGTGAGTGCGCCCAGTCAACCTTAGATTACTACGACTGCGAGGAGGAAGTCTCTGCTCCTCCTGGGACTCCTGCTTGACTGGCCCCACAAATGATACAAGCCAGGGTTTAGTTGGGAGTTAATATCCTGCAAAATTGTCCTGCACAGTCTCGGCAGAATGTGGATGATTAAATGACACAAGCATATCAAAAACATTTTTCTCAGACTAGTGGCTGTTAAGTGTCGCGCCGGTGCAGCCCGTCTCCCAAGGTTACCATTAAAAAGAAAGGAATATTCAGTGGGAAGTGGGTGTCATTGAGCTGTGATTGTGTGTGTGTGTGTGTCTTTGCATGTGTGCACCTGTATTAGCGTGTGCGTGCATGCTTTAGATGTTTCATGTAATGCCCTGTTTGAGTGGTAATAATATCTCAATAGGATTTCAGGGTCTCATTGAGAGGTTTGGTAGAAGGTTGAGAGGACATATGCTAATTGTGCCTGAGAAGACTCGTCTCTCTCAGAAACATATCCCACTAGAGTTTTCCTTGTACACTGGATGCCAGACTTCCCCTAGTGACAAAAAAAAAGGCTTGAGGCTCCAAAGCGATCCATTTTATCCTTTCTTTTTCAAAGGATGCAATGCTTTGTTTTAACCTCCGCAGGAAAGGAGATGAAAGGCAGTGTAATAAAGCCGAAAGGTCTTTCTGTAGTTATCAAATGGCCTTTCACTCCTGACCTTTAAGATGCCACAGTAGGAACTGGAGACAATGCTAGAAATACAGATCGGATTTCAGAGATCAAACACCTCTTTGTATAGTTTACTTCCACGGAGAAGAAAGAACAACCTTTCACAGCACATCATTTGAACATGGGAAAAAACAAAACCAAAAAATATTTGGGAAAGAATGAACTGCCTTGTCAGCAGCCGCACAGATCAAACGCTTAAAAAGTTGAGGTAATGCAGCATCGCATACATTTGAGTTTTGAGGCATTTCTTTAGTTTTTTTCTTCATCTGATATGATCTTGCCACATCAAGGGGCTTCATAGAAGGGCATTTGTAATCATCTGAGACTAATCTGAGCGTGTCTGTATGTGTTTGTATGCATGTACGCATGCATTTGTACTATTTTCATTGCTTTTTAATTCATCAGTCACCATATGCTTTTCCTTTCCATATATGTTATGTAGGCTGATATTATTTTAACTGATGCTGTCCACCGAAAAGCTTTTCACAGTGTACAATTAAAATGGCATAACTTTAAAAGAAACTGATGTGTGGCTGTAAGATCTCAAGTCTAGTGCTGGTCTATTACTAGGGTTTGGTTAATGTAAAGTTTCTCACCTGCACTCTGTAATCTTAATGCCACAATTTACACATAAGAAATATTGTAATTATTGGCTATCAATACGGCTACCGGGGCACAATTTGTAGCTGCTGGTTGCATGTGTGACGTGAGAGGTTCAGGTTATTCATAATGACAAGCTGCTGCACTGTAGTGACAGTCCTACAATATCTAGCAGCCCATTTTTTCAATCACATCCATAGACGGGCTGACTACAGAGACCGCTAATCATGCTCTTAGATGTAGAATGTTATCAGGATTCATGATGGCACCCAGCATTCCTGTCATTCTTGGCATTCTACGAAGGGGCACTCACAGTCTGAGCATAGTGTCAGTGCCTGTGGACCCTGAAGGGCTCTGTGTGAGAGACCCAGTCGGGGCCCTGCTGGGCCAGGCCTGTTGACAGTTCCTTGGCAGTGTTGTCTCAGCAGGAAGGCATCAGTTGGAGCAACAGCGAAGCTGTGGATGAAGGCTGTCTGGTCAGCAGAGAGAATGGAGTTGGAGAAGATTAGGCTTCACCCATGGGTCATTGTGTTCCCAGAGCAGGCCCGAGCCCGACGGCCCCAGTATTGTTAAAGGGAAAGGTCAGGTCCAACGACCAGGCTAAGCCTATTAAACAGCCCGCACTACTTCTTCCTGGAAACCTGACTGTGCTTTCTCTTAACTACTGAGTAGGGGAAAAATCAGCTTTGAACAGCTGAGGTCGGCCATATCCTGATGTGAACTGGAGACCATAGCTAATTGAAAAGAATATTACTGTATACTCAGATGGAGGCATTGCAATCATGCTCCGTTATAACACCAGGCAGCGATTTCACAATTGCATGTTTCATTTTGTTAAAGTACCACTAATTGTTTCACAGAGCCCTCCAGTTGGTATGCTGTACTGTATGTGTGCAAGGCGGCTGGAGGTTTGCTGACAGATCCTACCAGTGTCGAACAAATCCTCACATTTATATCCTCTCAGTACTAAATGCTTATGTACTGCATTCATAAGGTCGTCTGAGCCCCAACACACTCCCATAAGTCTCCTTTAGCTGTAGTGATGGCTGGTGTCAGGGATGTCTGCTGAATGAAAGGAAACACAGGCAGATAGCGTTTGATCCGTGATGGAGATGAGTCCACATAGGAGTAGAGCTAGTGATTAATAATGGTGCATCTGGGTAAAAAGGATGTCATCCCTTGGACGTCTAATGAAAGCTCTTGAACATATCTGGGAGAGGCGATATGTTGACAGTGGATGATGCAAATGAGGCTAAATGTGAGAGGAAACCTGAAATGAATCACCCTGCTGTCTCCGTGGCGTTTGTGTGTGGGTGCGCGCATGTGTGTGTATGTGCCCCGACTAGCAGCCAGCCGTTTACGTCGTACAAAGCTCGGTTTGACACTCTCCCTCCTTTGTCTCAAACTGCTAACTGTATTTAATTTCACATCTTATCGGGCCGGGCTTTGTCTGTCTGTGAGTCTCTGCACAGTGGAGGCGACCCCCGGAGATAAACTCTGTCAGGCTCTGGGGTGATTTATTAAATTCTGATTTCTGTGAAGGACTTTAATGTCGAGGGGGTGGGAAGAG
>OMNN01053121.1:0-12053 GCA_900302755.1 Chromis chromis
GGTGGTCGGAGGCCTCGTTGAGAGCCGTCAGCAGCTGGCTGAGAGTCTCTGCGTTGGAGAGGTTGAGGAGCTGGGCCACCTGGGGCATGCTGAGGTCCGTCTGGCCCTGGAGGAGGTTCAGAAGAACCGCCAGCTCGGTCTGGTTCAGCTGCTCGGCCGCCGCTCCCAGACCTGAACACACAGAACCAGAAAAACACATGAAGTAAACTGTGTTTTCTAGCAGAATGGCATATTTAAAGTCGAAGTGTGTTACTTTAAAATCCCACTGAGGGCGTCTGTTACCTGACAACTCACTCTCTAGGTTGACAGCGGTGGGGGGTTTTCCTGGGGGAGGCGGCGGGGCTCCGGTCGGGCTGCTTTGGGGTCGGCTGTTCTCTCCGCTGGAGGTTCCAGTCGTCTCTTTTCGGGGCACTTTGGGCACAGGCACATCCTCGGGCTGCCCGCTCTGACGAGCACGCCTTCGCTTCTTACTCCACAGCTCGTGGCAGTCCTGATGGTGAGGAAGACTAAACACAGGCGAGAGCAAGGTGAGTAAAAATTTGAATATACACATTTTATCAACTGAATATAAAAGCAGAAATGACAAGAATGAAATCTAGACGATAAGCAACACGTGTACTTTTAATATATTCAGATTAACACCTCTGAACCCAAAAAACAGACGGCAGGTTTGAAAGGGAATGACACCATTTATCAAAGCTAGAAACTGTAAAAACAGGAAGAAATATTGGTTTTTCTGATGGTCCTTGAACTAATCGTGTGACTTCTGGTTCCAAAATCTTGACATTTAATCAAAATCACTGCATTCTACATGTCGTTTTTTATCATTTGGTATAATCAGTTTCTGTAAAAAAAAATGTAAAAAAAAAGTCTGTGCTCTCTGGTGCAAACAAAAAGTGGTTGGATTCCCAATTTTCTGACGGCCCCTGAACTACTCAACTCTCATGTACCGTTCAGCAAAGAATAAATTCTTCTAACATTAAATCTTTCTTTCTAAATCAATTCGAACATTTACATGTTTTCTGTATTAAGATTTTTAAGGTGATTAACCTTTCAAGAACTTGAGTTTTACAGATTCTTATCTCATTTTAAAAATTCATCAAAAATAAAACGTTTGCAGGAACCACATTCTGTTCAAAACAAAAAAATCTGCACTCTTTAACGCAACTGTGAAGTGATTTGGATATCAGCTACGACAAACAGTTGTGTGAATAAAATCCGAATAGTGTTCGGCTGAACTGCAGGTTGTGTTTACAGGTGTGGGAACTAATTCAAAATGTAAGTAGTAAAATATCTATATTATGTAGAGCCAACATTTATTTTTGCATTGTCTGTAAAAATCTGTGGGCACAAATTGTGAATATGTTGATTCCAGGCTTTTTATTTTTTTTCTAATTTAAGGAATTAAAGAAATTTAACTTTTGTTTTTAATTTTTCTATGATTTCAGTCATTTTATCTGTGTCAAGCTGCACAGAAGACATTTCTAAGTTCCACAGAGGTGCAGGACTTTATGTTGCAGTGAAAAATAAGAGTAAAAATATGACAGGAGTAAAAAGCTTTGGGTTCAGAGGCTTAATCTAAAAGGTACGTTCATGCGCTCTGATATCATGATAAAGTGAAGACGGAGGCCTGGAGCTACTGACTCTGGCGGCGGCATCTTGCTGGGCTCCACGTCGCACAGGAAGTCGCTGAACAGAGCTTGTTCCGATGTGCAGCGTCGTGCAGGATCGAGGGTCAACATTCGGTCCAGCAGGTCCAGGGCAGGAGTCGGTAAACTGTGCAGAAATAAAAAACATATTTCACCTCCAGAACCAGACATAAGGCTGGATCACAGCTACTGTAGGGAAGTGTACATACAAGGCAAACTCCTCCCGTAGACGCCGTCTGTACTGCTTCTTGGGTTTCATGGTGTTGAAGAGGGGAAGTTTAATGACGTCGGGCCAGACTGCAGGACAGGGACTCCCACACAGACGGCTGGGAGAAAGAAAGCAGAGTCATGGGTTAGGAAATAAAGCGGGGAGGCTGCAAAAGAAGAAGTCACCAAGTCCTACGTTTCGATTTCATACTTTGTTTTTGTGTTTTTCTAGGTTTAGGCGACAAAAATACGTGGTTAAGTTCAGGAAAATATCACAGTGTTGGGTTACAATACGACTCTTTCACTACATGTTCGAAGTTCCTCCTCAGGGTCCAGCACTGTTTTCCAAAAATGATGTTCCAAAACGAGTTTATTAGTTTACTTTGCAGGAATTAAAGGAAGTTTTTTTTTACTGTTGATGATACAAGATAAAAATATATAAACAAGTAAGGTTAACGTACCTGATGAGCTCCAGCTGTAGAAGTTCCTGGTTCGCCTGGAAGATGGGCTTCTTGGTGAAGAGCTCTCCAAGAATACACCTGAGACACGACAGCATAGAGAAAAATTTGAATATATGAATCTATCTTATCTTATAGTTGAAGGTTCACCATTTTTGCTGCTTAAGAAACTATTTATTTGCATTAAACTGTCGTTAAATCGGCAGCAGAGCACGCAGGTAAAAGAGAAACTCAACTATCTCCTCCTGAATTTTCCTCCTGATCCCCAAAGTGCCTCCGAATTAAAAAGGAAACAGACACGGCGAGCTGCAAACGATTCTTCAAATACTGTATTTGCTTACACTGCAGAAAAACCTACTTGACACACCTGCTCTGTGTTTACTTCTTCTGTCAGGTTTTCCTCCTCGTGGCATAAAAATAATATCGCTAAGCATTTACTGTCTACTTTAGTAGAGTTTATTACGGTGGGTGGGAAGCGTCTACCTCCTGAGGGGAGAGGAATCAGGAAAAACAGACAATGCAGCATTTCTTATTTAATGTAATTGGCAACAGAGGTGCAGCGATTACTCGATACACTGATAAGTTAAATTGGTCTTCTACTATTTTGATAATTGAAAAGTGGTTTGAGCAACTTTTTTAAAGAACTATTCCATTCGTCATCAGATATTTTGTTCATTGATTTGAGTAATTTCTAGGGGAAAAAAGTGAATATTCTCTGATTGCAGCTTCTTAAATGCAAATATTCTCCAGTTTCTTTATTTAAAATGTTATTTTTTTTCCATTTTTCTTCCTCCTTTTTCACAGTAACAACATCTGAGGACGCCATCTTGGACATTTTTCACAACTTTCTTACATTTTACAGACCAAACATCTGATCAACTAATCGAGAAAGATTAATCGACGAGCCTCATTTGCAAATTTATATTTGGAATTAACATATTGTTATTAAGCGTACTCTTATTCTGATGCCTACAACTGCAACTATTATTGGATTGACTGATTAGTTGTCAACCATTTTAATAATCAACTATTTGGTTTTGGTCTTTTTTTTTAAAGGAAAAACAAGTCAAAATCTTCAGATTCCAACTTCTTAAAACTGAATATTTTCATTTTCTTTCCTCTATGAAATCTTTGGTTTGTCTTGTTGTGACTTCTGATTAATTGGCTTGAGTGAATTTTTCAGACAATAAAGGTCAAAACCACCGATTCCAGCTTCTAAAAGTTGAATATTTTCTGGTTACCTTATTGTGATTTATAGATCGGCAACAAATAATCAATTAGTTTTCAACTAATTTGGTCAATGATTAATTGGTGCGAGTCATTTTTTTAAGGGAAAAAAAGTCACAAATTTCTGACTTCATCTTCTTAAAGTTGAATATTTTCATGTTTTTTTCCACCTCTATGACAGTAAACTGAATGTTTTTGGGTTCTGGACAAAATAATTTATCTTCAGGGAACACCGGCGGACATTTTAAACCATTTTATGACTTTTTATAGGACAAACTAAGTAAATCATTGAGAAAATAATCAAAAGAACAATCGACAATTAAAATTAGAATGGGATAACATCAAACTTTAGGAATTCTTGGGCTTTTTTTCTTAGTTTTATGATGATTACAGATAACTGATCAGTTCATATTTTTGCAGACTGTTTACACTTGTGTTTGTGAAACCTACATAAGATTAACCATAGAACAGAGACACAAAAATGTAAATTAAAGTAAAAAAGTAGATGTAAAAATAAAGTGACAGTTCTGGACTCACCCACAGCTCCAGACATCGATGGCAGGAGAATATCTCTCCTCTCCCAGCAGGAGTTCAGGAGGTCGGTACCATAGTGTGATTACTTTATTAGTGTAAGGACGACTGCAGGGCAGAGAGAAGACAGACAACAGTGAGTCACTTCACATTCATGCAGCATGTCTGCCCCCTAGTGTCCAGACAGAAACACTTCAGCTGGAAATGAATGAATGACTGGGTTAACGCTGACTCACAGCTCCATCTAGTGGAGCGTTGCTGCAAAACAACAACAGATAAAAGGGAAAATGCAAACTCATGCTGGGGTTTATTTACAGTCGTCATAAACACAGTTGGTCCAATCACATCTGCACAGGCTGCAGCAGATACACGTGTTTACTTTACTCACCTTTCCTCTGAGTTGTAAAGACGAGCCAATCCGAAGTCAGCCAGTTTGATCTGACCTCTGAAACACAGATAAACATGCGAGATTAGCTGCAGCGCTATCGAGAAAATGCGCTCTGTCAGCCAGTGTCTAAAGTAAAGCTGCCAGCATGAGTCAGCTTAATGAAGGCGGTGGAGATGAGTCGACATAAATGTATTTTTAATAAAAGTTTTTGCTCCACTCTTTGGTCAGCTGCAGTTAGTGCTAAAGTTTGCAGGTGTGAGGAGCTCTAAAACTAAAAGCAGTTTTCCCAAATTCACTGTATGCACGCATGACTTCTAGCATTAGCTAATCGCCTAAACGAGTTCAGTAAAGACTTTGGGATCAGGTTAACGAAGAATTTGGTGTCTTATAAATATAAAGAAACTAATGTCTGTCATGTCTTATAGCTAGGTGCTGGCCAAAATCCTTAGTGTTAGCATTTTGTGTGGCTAATGTGGCTAACATTAGCTAAAGGTCAGAACTCTGTGGAAACTCAGCTGCTGTTAGCTTCTCTCCTGCTCCCTGTGCTCACATAAACTGCATTTTAAAGGAGCTAAATTAGCAATAAAGCTGCTCTCATTTACATATTTCTGTTTATGTTGTAAGACAACAGAATAAGTCAATTAAGACTACGTGTTAGCTATGCTGCGGCTAAAATCCTGATTTTATAACTCACCAAAGATAAGTTAAAGATGGCGGCTGTGCTGTGAAATCAGCTGTATTTTCATAAAATTCAAAGCTAATTTACAAAATATGGAGGAAAGTATTTGCTTTAGCTGCTAACTGCTTGTAAAATCTGCGTTTGCTAAATATACAGACCAAACTTTGTCACTTTAAGGGGTTTAATAGCAACTTGGAGTTCTTTTCAAAGCTGCACTTTAAATAAAAAGCCCTCAATTTTAATTTATTTTGATCATGTTCTAGTTAAACTCCACAGTTTTGCATTTAATATGTAAACCTAATGACATAGAATCTGTTGAAATGAAATAATCAGAACATTTTAGGTTCATTGCAGGACAATTAAACGGTAAAACGGCCTACTTTAACCCTAAAATCCAAAATCCAACTCGACGAATCACCTGTTCCGATCCAAAATCTTACTTCCAATAACTCGTTTGCATTTTAAAACATTTCTATTCTGCCTGTTTCACACTGCTAAACACTGAAACCACTAAATGTGACTTTACTGCTGCTGTAAAAAGTCACTCGGACACTTTGAGAAGGTCAAACTCAGCAGTGATTCGGTGCAACGTCTATTTAAAGTCATCCATATAGTAACTGCGAGCAGTGTGGCTCCAAACGCTCCATTAAACAGCAAAACACACATTTCGTCTCTTTTCTTTTATTAGCATCTCGGTCCTGGCAGCTCGTTTAGCTCCAGCTTCCTCGTGCATCCTGTAATGGTCGCAGTTTGGATGCACGGCGGCTGTGAGCGGCCATCTGTGAGGAGTCGCCACGTTCCTTCGCTGCTGTTATTTCGAGCGAATTAGCAGAGAAGCGATTAACTTTCCTGCTGATGCACCTGGAAATACTTGGATTCTGATAATTAAAAGTAGCGGCCGATTGTTTGACAGTATTTAGAAGTATTAAGGCGGATAAAACAACTCAGCAGCTGATATGTCTACTGTGATTCTGCTCGAGTGAATTACAGGTGCACAAGTAAACAAACACAGTGATAAATAGTAGATACTGATGAAGCACGACTCAACGGAAACAGTTTTTACAGCCAATTATGGTTCAGATATTCAACATTATTCCAATTATCTGTGTAGTTTTTGTTTAAACCGATTCACGATGAATTAATTAAAGTTTTAAAATGCATTACTGTATTAAAAACTCTTCAATTTCAAGCAACTTCCTGCCCACAGAACTCTCTGATCAACATAAAACACTGAAGAATAACTGGTAAAATATGAAATGAAAACTAAATTGGATTACAGGTGCAAAAGTAAACACACCCAGTAATACATAGTAGATAAAATAACCTGTAGAAGATGCTGAGGCAACAAAATTAAACAAGAAATAGTTATTACTCCAGATTGAGGTTCAGATATTCAACATTATTTAGTTTTTTGGTGTCGTTTTTGTTTAAGTATGTTGTAAAAAAATGTGCTTCTTTGGCTTTAATGCAGCAAGTTTTTCAATTTGTATTCAAAGCTCTTCAATTTCAGGCAACTTCCTGCCCACAGAACTGTCTGATTAACATATAACACTGAATACATGGTAAAAAACATACGTAAAATACGAATTAAGGAAGGTATTGAAACTAAGTTTGGCTATAGGTGCAAAAGTAAACAAACCCAGTCATAAATAGTAGATAATATAACCTGTAGATGATGCGGAGGCAACAAAATTCAACTAAAAATAGTTATTACTGCAGATTGAGGTTCAGATATAATTTTTTTGTTTGTTTTTTGGTGTCGTTTTTGTTTAATGTCTTTAAAATGTACTTCTTTGGCTTTAATGTGAGTTTTTCAACTTCCTGCCCACACAACTGTCCAATCAAGTAATAACACTGAAGAATAACTGGTAAAAAAAAAACATGCGTAACATACAATTTTTAAAAAAGGCCTTTCGACTAAATTGGATTTCAGGTGAAAAAGTAAACAAACTCAGTAATAAATAGTAGATAAAATAACTTGTGATGATGCTGAGGCAACAAAATTGAACTAAAAATAGTTATTACTGCAGATTATGGTTCAGATATTCAACATTATTTCAAGTTTCGGTGTCGTTTTTGTTTAATAATGTTGTAAAAAGGTGCTTCTTTGGCTTTAATGCAGCGAGTTTTTCAACTTCCTGCCCACAGAACTGTCCCGTCAACCTGTAACACTGAATTACTGGTGGAAAACGGACGTAAAATACGAATTTAATGAAGAATTTCAGCTAAGTTTCTGCTGTAGTTTGTGGCATTTTAATTTGTAATTCCACTGCAGCTGTGCATCTCCTCCAAACATCAGTTATGGGTAATTTAAATTACTAATAAATCTGGGTTCTACGGTGTTTTCCTGCTGTTCCTTACCGGTTGTTGAGCAGTATGTTGGAGCACTTGATGTCTCTGTGCAGGAAGTTGTTCTTGTGGCAGTAGTCCAGACCCTCCATCAGCTGGCGCATGAAGCTGCGAATGTGTTCGTGGGAGAACTGGACCAGGCCCGACTCCAGCAGGCCCATCAAGTCGTGGTCCATGTACTCAAACACCAGGTAAAAAGCACCTGGAAACACAAACACATCTCAGAGAACATCTCTATAAGAGTGTGGATCTGCAGCAGCAGCTAAAGTAAAGTTATTAAAGTGTAAATCACCACTGAGCCACAATGGTTTTAAACTTTAAGGCAGAAATGCTAAAGTGAATCATCACAGTGGCTACAGCAACTTTATCCGCTGCCAAATAACTAATTAAACTAATTATATCAGCCCCAATTGTTGTGTTTTATCCTGCTTTTCTTATATTACTGGATGTTTATTAAGAATAGAGCTTTGTATCGTTACTGGTTTTCTTTGTGCAAAGGGTTTATCAGCTGCTTTAAAATCTTAAAAACTTTGAATTACTTATAAATAATCCTATATACACCTTTTAAATAGGATTATTTCCCTTCCGTTGCACATCTCAAGTTGTTTACAGCATGTATTATACTAAACTTGCACATTCTCAGGCGAACAATCTGTACATTTCAACACTGTCTACTGACTTGCAATACTTCTTAAAAATCTTTTTATCCTCGTTTAGAAATATACTTGGTAATAAAACTGATTCTGACTCTGGAGATGCAACCAATTAATCAATTATATTCAAATTTTAATCACTTTGAGTAATTTTTAAGAAAGAAAATTTAAATTCTTTGGAAATTCTCTGGTTTCTTTCCTCCTCTGTGACAGTAAACTGAATGTATTTGGGTGATGGACAAACGAGACATTTGATGGACATTTTTCACAACTTGCAGCCCCGGTATAGTTACGACCTGCTTATCCCATCTATCTCTATTATTTACCACTGCTGAAAATAATTAACTTTATTTATTGTTGATTATATTCTTGTTAGAAAATGGTCAAAAACTTCGATCAGTGTTTCCCAATATTCAAGATGATGTCCTCAAATCTCTTGTTTTGTCCTCAACCCAAAGATATTCAGTTCTGGTGCTTAGTTGGTTCAAATCTCTTTCCTCCTAAGAACCTGTTTGTTTTTCCATTGGCCAGGAGTCAAGTTGGAGCCACGGCACTGCGTCACCGTAAAACGTCTACGCTTGCATCGATTACATAGCAGTTAAATAAACACTATAAGTTGATGATAATATCTATGTTTATCTTTATAGATGGTCTTAAGGCTGATTGTGAGGCGGAGGTTGCTTGTTCGTGCTACTGGTGGGACACAATTGTAACGGATTTCAGTGCAACAGTTTGTGCTAAACTTCCGTGTGTCCCAGGAGTCATTCCAATACTTCTGATCGGACCAGGGATGTCCTGGAGAAAAAGGACACTAATTACCGCTTGTGTGTCCCTTTCCACTGTTGATCGTTGGTCACGATAACCCCGCCCCCAGCCCCTGACGTACTCTGTGCTTAGCTCTGGCCCAGTAAAGACTTGGTGCTTGCTAAGCACCCGTTTTTAGAACCTGGAGCCGGTGCTTAGGTGGTGGAAACACAAAGACCTGGTGCCAAGTCAGGCTCTGGCTCCGAACTAGCACTGGAACCAGCTCGGTGGAAAAGGGGTTCCAGAGGAGGAAAGAAACACAGTTAGTTATTGCAGCTTAAAGCTATACTGTGCAAATGTAGAAATCTAAAAGCTGTGCTCATTAAAAACAAGTTTGTCTATTTTGTGATGGTTTCGTGTTTTTCTGTATTTATTTTCATTATATCATTCACCCCTGAGTTTTCACTTCAACAGTCATGGATGAAATAAAAGCTGACACTTCGGTGGCTTCTCTTTCACATCTCCACTGTTTCACCGACACCCAGACATATTTTCCTGCTAGAAGCCTTCTGTGCCTCCTTACCTTTATCCTTCTTGAAGTCCAGCGCATCCTGCTTGTCAGTGACGATTTCCTTCATGTTGACGACGCTGCGGTGTTTGAGCTGCCGCAAGATCTTGATCTCTCTGATGGCCGTGATGGGGAACCCCTCCTTCTCATTGTCCAAACGCACTTTCTTCAAAGCCACGAGTTCACCTGGAGACATACACACGGCGTTAGATCCGTGTGGAACAATCAGAAACACAGAGGAAAACGGCCCAGTGATAACTTACCGGTGTCTTTGTCCTTGGCCTTGTACACCTGGCCGTAGGTTCCTTCTCCTATGATGCCGATTATGTCGAATTTATCTACACAGCGTTTGCCCCAGTCGCTCTGGGTGTGTTTGCGCTCACCATATCGAGGGCAACAAATCCTGGAAACAAAAGGAAAACCAGCTCAGACTTTAAATAAGACTCACAAAAAGAGGATTCTAAATGGGCAAGCGGTGAAAGAAACTGACTTTGGTCTCTTCTTTAGGGCTGTTTGTGGTAATGGAGGCGGCTGGCGGATGGGGGACTGCGGGGGTGAGGAGTCGCCTCCAGGCAGGGTGGGAGGTAAAGGAAGGTCGATGAGAGAAGGCCGACTGCGAACCTCTTTATCCTTTCTGGATGACCTCTGAGGAGGGGTGGACTTCTTTGGACTGACAGAGAGAAACACAAAGTTCAGACAAACCAACAACACATTCTGGAAAGTTTTTCATTTTGGATTCATGCTGATGTGAAAACTAATATACAAATTTTTAAAAATGCTGTTCAGTTGGAAGAATAAAGCGAATGTGACCCTCTGTAAGGTTTTGTGTCCAGACGAACCCATTTTCCTACAGATTTTAACCCTCTGAAGCGGTTTCCGGGTGTTTTATGTCACTTTTTCCCTCACTGTGGTTCATTTTTCACTGCAATATAAAGTCCTGCACCTCTATGGAAACAGAACAACCATGTCTAGACTAAGAGAGAAGTCAAATATGACATCTGTGCAATTTATTTGAATATTTATCTCGTGAAAATGAAAGTTTTTTCCCTCAGGTGTTATCAATACTGATCTACATACTATAAATATTTCACATTTTTCATTTTAATTTTCTTTCCATAACTGTTTCCCATGAGCTCTGTATAAACACATCCTGCAGCTCAGTCGAATAATCCCTGATTTTTTATTTATCAGGTGACTGTTGGTTGCGGCTGAGTCCTTAATAGCTTCATAGGTGCACCGAGGAGCACAGAATTTTTTGTTTTTTACAGAATCTGGTTGGAACCACTCAGTTGTTTTTGCTAAATTTATAAATCTGACATGTAAATTAACGCACCGTAAGATTTTAAGCTTAAATTTGGTCACATATTGTAGTTCAAAGACCTGCAGTTCAGCCCAGTGACATTAAAAAGTCCCTGAAGTTTTCTCACATGGCTGTTTGTCTCAGCTGAGTCACTAATGGCTTCACATTTTTGCCAAAGAGCATAGAACCTTTTTTTTTTTTTTTGCCAAATCTGATGAGAGCAACCCGTTCATTCTTGGTGAATATGTGAATGAGACGTGGAATAAAGTCCTTTTCATTCAAACATGTCACAGATAAGTAATCCAAGAACGCGTTTAAACACTGAAAAGTCCCTGAATTATTTGAGTCCCTAATGGCTTCACGGTTGTGTCGAGGAATGTAGAATTTTTGTTTTTTACAGAATCTGGTTAGAATAAATGGTTTACTTTTGGCTATTTTTTTAAACAAGACATGTAGACATATAATAAAGTGAATTTGCTTGTTTTATTCTGACAAACAGCACATCACAGATGAATAGTTAATGGACCGTTGGAAAGCTGAGACTCCAATAATTGTAATTTTTAGTTTCTGTTACGGATAAATAGTGTAATTTTGGTGAAAAGATAACATGCCTTTCAAACCTACTGGTGAGTTCAGAGAATTGCAAACTGATCCAAATATATGTTTTTAACTCTTTTGTAGCATGGCAACTATCAAAATAAACTTCCAGAAATAATAACATTTATTAATCACTAGTTTCTATATCTAAACTGATGTCTTGATATGTCTTAATGTGCCTTAAAAAAGGTGAAGATTTGAGCATGTATGTACAATTTGCTGATTTACTGAGTTGTGCAGGTATTTAGTTTACTGTGACGTGTATCTGTCGGGGTCTCCTCACCTGTCCTGAGCGTTTCCCAGCAGTACGGGAGGTAAAGGCAGGGGAGGCAGCGTCGAGGTCTTGTGCAGCGGAGTCTGTCGGACGGGGCTCTGAGCAGGAACCGAAGCTGGTGATTTGGGCTGCAATGCGTTGGAGGCCGTGGGAGGCTGAAGATTTATTTCTGCCTGAGGCGGTGGAGGTGGAGGAGGAGCCTGGGCAGCTGCACTGGGTGCCACAGGAGGAGAAGGCTGAGGTGGCGGAGGTGCAGGGGAGGCGGTGGAGGATGAGGGTGGAGCTGGAGTCACCTGGTCTTCAGCTCCGGCAGCGTCTTGGGGTAATGATGGCGGCTGAGGTTCTGCTGCTGAGTCTCTGTCCAGCTGTGGAGCCTCAGCTTTAACCGGACGCGATGACGCAGCGGCGGCAGGTTTACGTGCCGTCGGA
>OMNN01053128.1:0-12332 GCA_900302755.1 Chromis chromis
GGCACTGAAATGCATTGCTTTATTCTTTCTCTTTTGGAGGAATGTAAATTAAGATTTACTGGCTGGAGCTGGGCAAGTTTTCAGAATGTTTAAATGTAAAAAAAAATAAATAAATCAAAAGACAGGACTAAGATAAAATACATTAAACAATATATAATAACAATCAATAACTGATTTTTTAGCGACTGGGGGAAGCAGAGTAAACTATAAACAATAACTCTGACATAAAGCTGATATGGTATGAGCATACAGTTGCCTATTTACACATCAAACAGCTGTAGCATTAGTTGTCTTTTTTATACATTTCCTTATAAACTTACATTAAATAAACACACTGCTTTTAACTCTATTTTGGTCTCTACCAATCTGTTCCTGCTCTATTTTAAATACCATCCCCACAATGCTCATAAAATAGTTGCTAACTTTGTCAGCTGTTGGTGCTGCAGATAAAGACAAACTTGGGCCACAGCCATTCTCAACTAAGCATCTAATTTGCATGATATGGTGCTTAAAAGTGAGGGCTAACCAGCAACGGCGTATCACTTTCCTGGCTGCTCCCAGGACGGTCTGCATGGTGAGGGAGTGGACTGCCATGAGCCCACAGAGGGCCAACAGAGCTCCTGGTTCTAGGCAGGCTTCCAGCCCCTAGCACGCACACCAGCCCATCTTCCTACCCCCGGGGCATTCTCACTGATGGCTTAGACTGGCTTTTCACTGTGCCATCATGCTTTCATTAAGCTAGTTTATTCCCTGTTTTCCACTGCTGGGCATCTCTCCCATCTGCGTTCACTCATAGCAACCGGCCAAGCTGCTGAGGCTCTGGAGGACATGGAGGCTGTGTTTCAGTGAGGATGTGCAGCACTTTTACTACAAATCCCAATGCTTTCTCCATCATCCTTTGCAGTGGTTGTGTGGTTAGGGTGTCTGCCATGAAACTAGTGGGCTGTGGCTTGGTAAGACACTTCTGGCCTTTTTTTTTTTTTTCGCTTCAAGCTTGACTTTGCAAAAGGCAGGTCAAGGCTGCATCACTGAGGCAGTGTAGAAAAACTGGTTTATGTTGCCAGTGAGCGAACAATTGTTCTTTTGTAATTACCAGCATTGTTACCAATAAATTCTCCACTCATAGGCACTTTGCATAATCCAAAACAAGTTATGTAATCAGTCTTAATTGTGCATTGGGAAAGTGAAACCCACACGTTCAGTTCAAGCAACACAGATATGTAAACAGAACAATGAAAAAGAATTGATAGAGGCAATAAAGACAAACAACTGGGAGCAGAGGTGGCTGCAGAGTGAGTTGCAGTGGGTGCAGGATCGGTGGATGAGGATTTTTGGAACTGCATGTTCCTTGTACTCTGTGTCCAGCTCATTTGTGCCTTGCAGCATTGGTAAAAGGTTTGGCTCTGTTATTCTTTGCTTTTCAATCACCAGAGCCCCATGCACTAATAAAGTCTGTAATTAAACTGCGGTAATGTTGGTTTGATTTGTCTTTGTCATGCAGGTTTGCATCCCAGGGGGCAGAATCTTTAAAATGCTGTTCTCATTCAATGCACTTAATATAATCACAGTTATTGACACAACAGGCTGCTGGTATCATTTTGCAACAAAATATTATATTATTTTTGACACACAGTATCAATAACTGGAGTTACATCCAGGTGACTTCTATTTTACTTTGTCTCACCACTGAGTAGGAGGCAAATCCTGTGCAGTTGCTGTGTGTGTTTATTCATTCACTGTAAGAGAGAGAAAGCAGAAGGTATGCAGTGGAGACTGCTTAGATGTGTGTTCCTGAAAAGGAGAAGAATATGCGTCCTAGAATACAAAGGAAAATAAATTATGGCCAGGATTGTGCAACTAAATCAAACGTGGGAAAAAGTGAATCAAATCAAAAATCAACTGCAGATCTGTGACAGGACAGAAAAGCTTCACCACCCAAACATGTGCATTTTTACTTTCCTTTTTTGCTTGTATTGGTACTGAACATTGGTGCCGGATGCATTAGTATGTTGTGTGGAAATACATGACTGCAGATGGGTGACACATTAAAGTAGGTAAGAAGGTGACCAGGAACCTCCCGTCCCAGTTTTCCCGTGGCATAGATTTCTCATCTCTTCATAACTCTGCTGGAAGGATGAACAGAAATCATTTGCTGTTTTGATGATGTTGGTGAAACGCCTGTCTCACATTTAGATGAGATCTGGTGACTTTAAAAACCGTAGCGTGTGATCAAGATCATTTTCACGCTCATCAAACCATTCAGCATCTGAGCAAAATATAGTAATCAGTTATGTTTTCCTTGCCAGCATGTCACAGAGTTTTGTAATTGATGGACATGCTGCATATCACTGCTAACACCACTTTTATTACAATAAATGATTTGAGATGTTTTTGACCATAAAGATGCGCCGGGCATGGAAAATTTGGCTGCAGCGAGAGACAGAGATTGTGTACACTGTTGCCCACAAAGCAACAGTGCCATAAACATCCTGGCATCTGGCTTATGTTCCCATCATAAGCTATGCTCACATTCAATAACCGAGTCAACATTCTCTGAGCGACGTTAAAGAGCTCTTGATGGAGTGCTATGTACATGGCCCTGATTAGGGATTACGCATAGATGTGATGAATACCGCAAGGCCATTGAGAAATACTCGAGCATCATAAATCAAAACCACAACGATCCTCCAGATTTTAAGCTCTGGTCATTAGAAAAGAAAGGGCTGTATATAAAACGCGTTTAACAACATGGGAATTAGTGTAATGGTGAGAATTATGGCTTGTTGGTATATGTGGGGATTTTTAAAACTTTATTTACTTTAAGACTTTAGCTTTCAGAGATGCACACAGAAACGCGAGCAGACAACAAGAAGTCCATGAAGAATTTATATGACTCCTTAAGTCATGCATTGGTTTTGTTTTTTTCTTTTTTCATTAAATTGCTGCTTTATAATGGGAATCAATTTAACCACAGAGTGCCACTTCTGGATCATACTTAGACTTATCCAATACAGACAAAGACTGCATGCTGAGACTGATTGAAATATAAAATAATAGAAGGTAACAGATACAGGCAAATGTGTCTGATGAGAAAATGTTCACGTTATACAAATTTACCAAATACATGTATTTCTGGATACCATTTATGTTTACATTAGGAAATACAGCTGCACATTGGAAAATGGGATGCTTTTTTAATTTTGTAGTAGACCTTAGTAGCCTTCTTTTTCAATCCCGAGGAGTCTAGCAGCATGGCAGTATGGCTGGCATAGTTTGTGAGAGTGTCAGTTGGTCCAACAAGAACTGGATTGCTGTAAAACATTGAACACGCACTTTATATCCCCTTCAAACGTCACTTTTTCTGTAGTGCCAAATTTGGTTTATTGTTATGGTTATGTAATTCCAAAATAATCAGCAGTACTTTGTGTTTAGTGTTAATAAGCTAATCTTGTATCTGCAAAACATCAACATATAGCATCACAAGTGTTACCATTTCACTCAAAGCACTACTTTGCCTGAGTACAGCCTCACAGAGCTGCTAGCATGATTCTAAACTCTTTGTCTTACTTTTTACTTTTCAAAAGGAAAAAAGAAGTAGGTGCAAGTCTGCTGAGTGCTTGTAGTCCATGTCCCTGGCCGTCCTGGAGTGTGATCTGTGCTTAAGAGAGACAAACAGGTCCAGATGTGTGTCATGCTTGTTGTTTTTGAGTTTTATTGTATGTTTTAATTGCTGTTCATACATTATTTGCACTTAAACTTTAAACTCATCACCACTGACAGATGATAACACCTGCTGGGATCAGTTATAGTTACCTCAGTTTGAGGAACTTGTGCTGCCACTGTTCTGTTTGTCTTTACCCTCTCAATGTTGATGCTAACACTCACCCACAGTTATGTCCAAATGTTTTCAGAACAATTTGTCTCTGAATGTGGACCAAAAACATTTTGTGCAGGTCAAACTGTTCAAGTCACAGTATCCTGCATTAGACATTGTGAACCACTGAGCAATAAACTGCAAAATTGGAAACAAAGCAGCCTGTTCTGTGTCTCAAAACCAGTCTTTTCTTTAGTGACGTTCAGGCTGTGAAGTAAAAACAATTTCGTGTCCCTAATTTTGTTGAAGACCCTGCAGGTCAGGTGTTGGCCTCTTGTCACCTCTTGTCACAAATAAACACTTTTCTTCAAATGAAAGCCATTAAAATAGTTTAAGCTTGTGATATTGTTAAGCCCTCTTGAACTTGCCGAACATACCAATATGTGAGAGACTGTGAGTGTTATTTCACAAAGAAGTGTAAATGTAAAACTGCAGCACGGGCATTGAGTGATGTGTAAATGCAACAAAATAATCCGCCTTTATAGGTAGATATAAAACAATATGGGAGGAGACAGCACACGCCTCCTCACAACAATATCGTGGGCAAAAACAGAGCATTTCTCCATGTGCCCTGTGATGGAAAATGCTACATCATCACCTCCCATAGGCTTTGGCTTGCATGCAATGCATAGCTGAATGCTTGTTCAGCCTCTGCCCATCCCGAAGGTTGGAATGTTAGGTCATTTTATTATGCTACGAGAAGCTACAATGCTGCAACATTCAAACCTATATTAGGAATCTAAATTCAATAAATAAACCAAACATTAAGTGAATAATTTGATGTTTTGCTAATTGCCGCCGGCAGGCAGCCTCTACCGCGACCTGCTCGTTACTGGAAATTAATGAGGAGGCTAAATTTTTGATGCAGTGCTGTCGTCAGTCTGAAGGAGGCCCTTAAACATTTGAATAGGATGCTGGGATCTGCTGCAGCACCAGTGCAAGATAGATGTGAGCGACGGGGACCATGTGCCTGATAGGGAACTTATATGAGGGCTACCACTGTACAGCTCATAACAGATTAAATCAGAAATGGTATTAACATGCAAATTGAAAAAAGGGGCAGTATTTCCTTTGGATTAACTGCCACTGCTTGCGACAATGTATAAATGCTACTCTACAGACCTTATCACACGGCCGTGTGAAATACTGTAGCAGTATGAGTACATGCCCATGGGCATCCTGAGGAAGGTCTCCACTGGTTTAGTCATAGAAGTCATTAAAATGTGCTGTTGGTCAAAATTTAAAATAGATTCAGGTACAAGCATCACTCTCACACAGCAGAATTTATCAGGATGGAATTATGCGTGAGGATGTGATGCACAGACACACACGAACACCACTGTGACAGAAATGGGAAAGTTCTTTGCCAGTGACGGAATCTGAAGCTGGCTAAGATCACTTGTGTCTTTTTGCTATTAAATGTCAATGAAAACAAAGATGATGTCAGAAAAAATGTGCGAAATATTTGAAAACACAAGACGAAGAATCCAAAGCATCTCTCCAGTTTCTGATTTGCCTTAATGCACAAGAATGTAATAAGCAACAGTGATAAATTCTGATGAAGAAATTGGTAACTGATGTTGCATCCGCCAGAAACGCATCAATTAACGTGAGCTGAAAGCCCATATAAATTTGATAAACTGCCATAAAACCGAAAATGTCTTCTGTTTTTCATGAGACAATCCTCAACGACACATAAAGCTAACTCGTTCCGTTTGGTGTGGGAGCTCGTGGAATCATCCTGTCACTTTTAATAGCAGATGAGCTCTTTGCATGGTTCTCATCACTTCTCAGCTGTGTAGGCTCAGAGGATATTTGTGGTAGCTCTGAAAATCAGCGAAGAAACAAAAAAAAAAGAAGTACGTGTTGAGATCCTGGAGTCTGCGAGCTGCGGTCGTGTTCGGTGACATGATCCTGCCAGTCATGAAGGTGTAACTCAGTCCAGTGTACTGGTGAGCCATCTTCCTTTGAAGCAGCTTTGTTTACCACCACTGCTGCCTTTAAAAAGAGCTCAATCACTTGGGTTTTAGAGACATTTAAAATTGAGTAATTGAAAACACTTGTCTGTGTGAACGGATGTGGGCACCCCTCCAAAATGTATTCCTGAGATGCCTGGGCTGGAGTCAGATCCAGATGGGTCTGAACTGAAACCAGATGGCTGGGTGCACGGAACATAGCCTAGGTACTACTGCATGCTGCATATAGACGGGCTCCTGCGAAGGTACAGGCTCTGTGGTTTTGGTTGGTCTGTCTGTGTGTGTGTGTGTGTGTGTGTCTTTGTGGCGCACTGGAGCACAAATGCGAGTGTGTGCATGGGCAGTGGAATGTAAAAAGGAATTACACTAATTATTCAAAACTCCACGAGTGGAAAAATTTAATTTGAGGACATTTATTGAGGTATTACAGAGCATTTATTTCCTTATTGAAGCAGGCTAGTTTTGGTTTTGGAAAGCATAATGACAAATGACTTCAAAAGTTTTAAACGCTGCATAAAAGCAAAAAAATAACTGTGTAACTCTGGTGCTTGGAAAAACATACTATAGTCTTAAGGAAGCTCTCATGGCGCTAAAACATGAAGCTGATCGAAAGCATGTTAAATGAGGAGCCGTGACGCTGGATTTGAAAGGTCTGACACAGAGAATAAATCACTGAAAAAGTTGTGAATCTCAAAATATGGTTTTGATATTTCATTGTATTCCTGAAGTGCACATTCCAGAGGTCACTGCCAGACACATTGTTGTCATGTAGGACTGGGATACTTTCCTTGGATAGTCAATGTCGTATGAACATCTAAAGGTCTCAGTTATCTCTATCTACTGTGGATGTTGCTCAAGCAAAATGACAAGTAAAATATCTGGTTATTACATTATAATCATGGTTACTGCTGTCAGAAACAGTCACCCACGAAGACGTCTACCAGACAGCAGGTGTTTCAATCAGCAAATGCAAAAGGACCTTCACTTTTTAAGGAAAGAGATTCAGCTCAGGGAATGATATTGTACAGATCCAGAGAGCTTTGTGAGCGGTTTTAGCCTTTGGGAAATAGTGTGGGTCTGATAAATCTGTGCTTTTTTAGATGGATCTTTAACAACAGCACGTCTCACGCGAGTAAACGGGACTTATTTCCAACATCTTGCTTCAAAAGCATTCCCATTAAAAATGTTTCCAATCAGATTTAGCGGCTTGCAACAGAAAACCAAAGCAAAAACACACACAGAGCGAGCAGACACGATATCAATTCACTTTTTTTTTTCCTAAATTGACTTTGAACTCTGATCTGAGTGAGAAACATCCTCTTGAATCCCTGACGAGAAATTAATCATTTTAGTGGTTTTACTGTGAGGTGTGGAGGGTCAGTTACAGAACAGAATCAGCTGAGATTCAGTAATTTGCTGAAGGACACTTGGATGCTTATATGGGACTGCATATATTAATTTCATGTATATACGATAATATGTATTTCTGGTCTTTATGTGATACTGAAATGAAATACATTTGACTAATGAGTGGAGCAAGCAGCAAAGACAAGATAAAACAATGTAAAGAATGCAATACTTTCATTCAACCATAACAAGTATGTAACTGACCAGAACATGAGGTTGTTCTTTTACTAGTAGGTATAAGGGTTGTTTAATATTGTCACTGTAGTATTTTCAATGCAAAACATATATTGTATATAATGTATAAACAGTACATCATCTCACACCAGAGCTTGGAAAACATTTGTAGCCGTTCTGTGTTTTGATCCGAGTGTTTCATGCTGCAGAGCTGCAGAGTGTTTTCATTCCAGCCTCCAGATGTATAGCCCTGCTATGCTACTCGTACTGGATACAAGTTCAGGAATGCAGCTCCTCTGAGCTTTTGTATTACGTTCAAGTCATGTATGCATCTGTCTGAGGAATTCAGATACTACAGATGAAGAAATGAGTTTAATGCTCTCAGGGAAACAGGCTGAAACACTGAACCGTCCGTCCCGGTGATGTGACAATGGGTATTTTGTCGGCCCAAATCATACTTCTTCTAGGAATTGTAAATTCCACAAGCCCACAACAAAATGAGAGCTCTATACACAGCGGTGCCTGCTAATTTCAGCCTTTCTGAGTGGTGAATACCACTCACAATAGTAAATGGGTTTAGCTGTTCGCTGTGCCCACAGAAACCAAATCTCAGTTTGGCTGCTCCACTTCTGCTGTTTCAGTAGACTTTCCTCTAACAATACACATTTATATCCGTGGGTTCAACAACATTAAGCAGGATAATTTGATTTTTGGAAGCAGGTTTAAAAGGTTTTTGAATATTTTTTTTACATAATGAATCTAATTTCTCGGCATCACGAGAGCTTTTATAGAGAGATGTGGATTTATGTGAACCCTTTTCTAGAAATGTAAAAGTGATACTCTCTTTTACAGTCGGGCTTGTCTTCTGACGGCTGATGGCACCGCTGGGTGCTGTGTCTATTTCTCCAAAAATTAAGTGTTATTCTCATGTGAACACTACAAGCATCTGCTGCTGGAGAGAAAAACACATTATCCCCCTGGCCAAACATCACACATCAAAACACACACACACACACAACTCTAAATGTAGGTGCAAATACATCCGCATTTATTGCTTTTACATGTGGGTAAGTGTTGTAACTATAAACCTGCAGGGTGTCTTTTCCATTTCTCTCATAAATCATAAGGTTTGCTCTCAAGCTGTCCAATATACCAGAAAAGCCTGAGTATTTGAAGGTGTTGCATTACAGCTACAGCTCATGAAGGCATCTGACCAAAGTCCCTCTTGTGGACACAAGTAGTCTAGCACTGTCCTTCAGGTGACTCCTTGCAAGTGCTTTCCTACAACTCATTATATAAACTCGTTAAAAAGCTTTAGCGCCGACATATTTGTAACTAATTTGCTTGTACTTGATGAAAGATCAAACTCCCATTTATTACACTAATTTCAAATCTCTTGCTCATAATTAGCAATCTCGTAATCTTATAATTATAGAGGAAGTTGCTGTCAGGCAAACAGCAATAAGCTTAGGGCAAAATTCAACTTAGATGCAAAGTGACCTCCAATCAGAGAATCAGTTCATCCACCTCAATGGAAATGAATGCAAAACTCCGATGCTGCAGCAGGCCCTTTCTACAGTATGTTTATCCTCTGTAACTGATTTGTCCTTTCAGTGAACTCTGCCCTCTATCTCCAGCGCCATGCCAATGTTGTCTGTTATATTTCTGAAAACAAGGTGAATCACCTTCTTCTACCTGACAAAGGAATTCATTATCCTTCCCCCTCAGAGGACGCACAAGTTGTCTTCTCAAATGTGTTTGTGGTATGGCTGCGCTCCAGAAAGGAAGAGGGGTGCAGTGATGTGCTAACAAGGATGAGACTGACTTCCAAACTCATGAATAAACTCTCATTTCACGTCTTCAGTTTCAGCTGAGGCGCACCAAACCCCCACCCACTTGAATGAAGAAAAAAAAGAAAAAGAATGGGGAAACAATAAATGCAAGAGCAGCAACATATTCATGGAAAGCATGAATATCAGCTCAACATCTGTCTCAAATCTTACATTGTTCGCATTGTTTGCTTCAGTTTTTTTTTTTCTTGGAGCGCTGACATAACCAGTATAAGCAAGCAGCCTGGTCTTTCACATGCAGTTCTTTCTTTTTTTTTTACTTCTAATTTGTAGCGTCAAGAGTCGTCATTCTGGAAACTTCACTTCACTGTAACAGAAGGAGATGCTAAAGTAAAACATTTACACTTCAATCTGAGTCCTTGTTTTTCTTCTTTGAAATAGAAAAAAGGTCTAAATAGTGGCATCATCAAGGACAAATCCTCAGTTCAATAAATTGAAAGACAGACCTCAGTTTTTATGGTTGCAGTTTCATTAGCTGAGCTTGACGTATCCAAATTATGAAAGAATCACGTGTCCACCATGTAACGTATGGCCTTCAGGATGTTGATAATGATTGGCTGTGACAGTTGATAATAGCTCATTCATTAGGCTGTTAAATATAGATTATCTTGCCATTACAAAGGCTACTGGTGCAGCTGGCACCGGTCCACATTTGGATTCCCCAGCAGAGAAAAGGTGCCAGCAGCTTGACATCATGCCCGACTCCTGAAAATGCTCTGGGAGAAATTAGGGTGAAAGCACAGTGATTGCTAAAGACAACCAGAATACAGCGGAGCGAGACGAGGAGGCATGTTCTGTTCTCTGAAATGCAAAGGAAAGGTCAAGTTATTTGACAGAAGATGCAAGGAAAAATATGTGACGTCTGTTTCTTGATGTGACAATTTAGGCTTGGCACACATAGACACCTACTAATGAAACACACATGCGACAAGAGCAGAAGCATCATTTTCAGGAGAGAGGATGGGAAGCTGGCCGCCTGCTGTAAATACGTTTAAATCTCCCACACTCTGATTATCAGGACATTTCAGCTTCCTAGCGTCTGATTCTGTCTGAAATGGTTGAGCGGTGCACTGGGTGAAGAGGCGTGAGGCCTCCGTGATAAATGATAGCTTAGAGTCCCACACATCATCCTGTGAACGTCGGCACGTGCAGCTGCAACTTAGTGGACTCCGATCCAACAGATCCAGTGAGAGGAAAAACATCCAGCAGCGGTCGTCCACACTTTGTATCAACAACGCAGTTAGTTTATCTCCGTGTTAAGTAGATTCGCTAAGCTAAAGCAACAATGGTGTCATCATTAAGCATGGTTCAGGAAAATGTCAGAGTGATAAAGAAGACATGTCATTTGAATGTCCTGAGTTGATATTTGGACAAAGCTGTTGAAGTCCGGTAAACTACGCACAACATTTGACTAAAAAACTGGTTGATTAAATACACTTCGGCCTGTGAGTGTGGTTCAGGCCTTTGCATTTGTTGATCTTTGGGACTTCAGAGAAATTATTTAGGGCGGAGAAGAGGCTCAGTGGTATTAATATTTTCTTTGAATCATGCCTTTGAGTGAGAAGCAGAACATTAAACATAATGGTGTACACTTAAGGCATTAATGCTTGTGTAATGGAATAACAAGAGGCACCAATAACCACATAAAAAGCCAGAAAATTACAGGCAAATTTATGACATTTGGCTTTGGGCACAATGTTGTGTGTATAAACAGAGCTCTACGAGTCTTAGTAACAATTTGTTGACGATGGATGAGTGTGTGTTTGCTCATGTTCAAGCAAATGTGTGTTTTAGGTCTGCAGTTATACGAGTAACATTCAAATGTCTAAGATAAAACTGGGACTTCCAAATTTCACCAAACAAGTGCAAGGTGAGATTTACGTTTGGGAAGATTTGTTTTGAAGATGGTCTTTTTTGGTTTTTACATGGTTTCTTTCATGGTTCATGAATTAGACGAAGCAATAAACTATATAGAGAACCGATCTGTTGTTGCTGCTTCTGTGAGTAATGCTTGGATGAATGGTATTTGGGACACACATTGCTGCTGCTAGTCATGACTGGGAATAGATTCAGTAACTTAATAGTTAATGCTAACCAGTGCTACACTAGTAAAACAAGTTAGCAGTGCGTGATGCAGGATTTAGGGAGGAAAAAAACGTTAAGATAACGGTTTTTTCACAGTGAAAGGCTCTATCATATTACACATATAATGCAGCTTTTCATGTTTCACAAAGGTGACCAACCCCAGCTAAACAAAATTATGTTCCTAAACTGTAGGGTCAATTACATTTTAACCGAAACGCAATTTCGCTCACCTGGGACGTCATCACCCTCAGTTAGGAGAACAGGTTTGTCATCCTGCAAGAGCTCATTATTCTTAGTCGTAAGTTTCGTTTTCACTCGCTGTTTGGTTAGCTTTAGGAAAATATCATGCTTTGGTTGACACTTTCACAAAAATAACTAGAGGCTTGGTTAAGTTTAGGCACCAAAATTACTTGGTTGGGTTTAGGAAAAATATGATGGTTTGAGTTAAATTAGGACCTCACAACATGTTTGAAGCCTCTCTTCCATTTTCTGGGTTACCAGGGTGGCAAGCCCCGCCCCTATATATGATTGGTTGCTGAAAGGGAGCAAAGCAATAAAATGAATGGCAAAGACAGGTTAACTAGAAACACATTTCAGATACATCACAAACAAACGTAATCTGGTGGAAAATATGCTTCCCTTGAAACATAGAATGTAGTTTAGTTAATAATAATAATGTAATAATCTAACCTTTATTGATCCCCTTGGGGAAATTCCTTCTCTGCATTTGACCCATCCTATTCAAAGTTAACTTTAACTATACATACTAGGAGCAGTGGGCTGCCGCGGTGCAGCGCCCGGGGAGCAGTCAGAGGTTAAGGGCCTTGCTCAAGGGCCCACAGTGGTGGTGACTGGGACAAGCGGTCGCTCTCACTTTCCCACCTCAACCTCTTGCCAGTCCGGGGGCTCGAACTGGCAAGAGGTTGAGGTGGGAAAGAGATCGGAAGAGCACACGTCTGAACTCCA
>OMNN01053137.1:0-10621 GCA_900302755.1 Chromis chromis
GGGATTCCCTCACTGTAGTTGGTAAACTGTTCCACTGGACGCTGCCTTTGTAGGACAGGACGTTTTGACCAAAGGTAGTTTTTCTCACAGGAACCTGACAGTCACCCCTGCTTATGGCCCTAGTGGTCCTCGAGGCATTTGTTTTGTATTTAATGTAGTTTTTAAGAGGCGGTGGAGCCAGCCCATGTAAGCTCTTATAAATAAGACAGGAATTTTTAAATTTTATGAAGCTTTCAAAGCTTAGTAGGTTATACTTTGGAAGAATATTACAATGGTGGTATGTAGATGGTTTTTTGTCAAGAATTTTCAAAGCTTTTTTATAGAGCCTCTCAATTGGTTTTAGAATTGTTACACCTGTCAGAGACCAGCTGGTTATACAGTAGTACATGGGAAAAGATCATACAGTGCAAAAACATCATAGCAGCTTGATCAGTCATTGATCTTCTTATTTGGCTAAAGTTAGACACATTGTATTTAATTATTCTTGTTATCATTTTGACATGACTCTTGAAGGAGAGTGTAGAGTCTAACAACACTCCTAAATATTTAAATTCCTTCACTAATTGCAATTCTTGATCTCCAAAATACACATTGGAACGGGCAATGTTGGAGGCCTTTTTGGAGAAAAACATACAAACAGTTTTCTGTGTATTTAACTGGAGACAGGACCTGATGAGCCAATTCTGAATGTAAATTAGGGCTGATGTGAGAGTTTGAGCTGCTGCCTCAGATGTTTTTGCACTTGTATAGATCACCGCATCATCGGCATATAGTTGCATGTCCACACCCTTGCAAACATCTGGCAGATCATTAATGAAAAGTGAAAATAAAATGGGCCCCAGGACGGATCCTTGGGGGACCCCTAGTGGACAATCCAAACAAGAGGATCTCACTCCATTGACCACAGTGGCTTGTTTTCTGTTTGATAAATATGATGCCATCCATGAAATTTGGTATCACGAGGCGAACAGATCTGCACACTCGAAATCTCAAACGGCTCCACAGCGCCACCTAGACAAGTTTGTGTGGAGGCATTGGAATTTAACGAACTCCTCCCAGGATTTTTCTCTGATCTTGATGAAATTGGCTGTGTGGCATCTTGACCCCTCCAGGATGAAAAGTTATGAAAATCTTGTGGCTGCGTCACATGGTCTGGGCATGGTAATGGCAGCCATTTTGAGTGTTTGGCTATGAAAAATGAAATGCTCATAACTCCATTGTACATGATCAGATGTGAATGAAACTTCATATGCTTGATTACAGGCTATCCCTCAATACTTGGGCATGGCCAAACAGCTCCACAGTGCCCCCTAGGAATTTTCACAAGTTCCTATAAAATCACTGGTTTCTCCTACAAGAATGAAATCTGGTACACAGGTACAGCAGGCTGAAACTAACAGATTTACGTACTTGGACTTTCCCAACGGCTCCACAGCGCCCCCTACAAATGTTTAAAAACTCATAATATCACTGGATTCTCCTACAAACATGAAATTTGGTACATGTGTTGAGCAGGCTGAGACGAATCGATATGTGTGCTTGCAGTTTCCTAATGGCTCCACAGCACCACCTATACATTTTTAAAAAATTCATATAAAATCACTTCTTTCTGCTAAATGCATGAAATCTGGTACACATGTTCAGCCGGCTGAGACTAACAGATTTACGTACTTGGACGTTCTCAACGGCGCAAAAGTTCCTTTAAAATCACTGGAATCTCCTACAAACTTGACATTTGGTACATATGTAGAGCACACACCGACATGCACCACACCTCGACGTGCGACACCTCACGACATGCGTGGGCTGCGAGGGCCCGTCAGACGCTGCTTGCAGCTTTAATTTTTTCTGCTTCTGTTATTTGTTCTGAGTTTCATCTCAAACCGTCCATGAATGTGTTTAAAATTTGAGAGAAAATTCAACAAAAACTTGACTCACATCCGACAAAACTAGTTTGAGCTGTCTGCCTCAGTGAGTTATTGGCTTTTACCAAGCATGCAAAGGACAAATGTAAACTTCAAAGTGTGATCAAAGAAAAACATTGACTTTTGTGGGTTTCGCAGCTTTTCTCCTTTAGAATTTCCCCATGTTGCATTTTCACATGTAAAATTGGAGCCTGCAGCTATCATCCCCTGCTGATAGTTTTTAATGCAGCGCAGCCAGTCATCCATCACTAATGCTTCATGGTATAGTGATGCAGCGCCAGCATTACTCACTTTTATACTTCCACAGAGATGAGCAGTGACTGTGTCTGCTGCAGAAAATCCCTGTGTAAATGCTCGGTCCAGCGCAGGCTTAAAGATATGGATGTGAATAATTTATGCTCCTGGACTGGACTGTTTCTGTTGTGATGCACCTGGAAAAGCTGTGCTGAAGTAGCAGAAAGATAATTGAACTTGTATCCAGTGTTTTATCAGATCACCAAACAGGTTGACTCGCTTTAAAGCTTTAAGAATTTCTCTCAGATATTCGTGTCTTTCACTTGCTACACTTGAAAATAAGTGGATGAAATGATAGAGACACTTTTTATAGTCGTCTGTCCCTGAGCTGCTTACGTTTATATGTCTTCACTTCTGCGAAAGCACCCACCAACTGATCTTTCAATGCTCACCGACTCTACCAACTGATCTCAGCTGACTTATTTTGACTTGACCTAACAGCAGGAGGGTGCAGGTCAAACTGTGGCAGATTGAGAGAGACTAATGTTGGACAACACTGGCGTTTGGCTTTCGGTATATATAGTGCTCTTTTCCCAGAGCTCTGAGCAGTTGGTATTCTGTGAGAGAAACTGGATCCCCACGAATGAATCAAGTCAATGTGGCCCTCAGTCCAGACACTTCTTGGACCGGTCGACCCCAGTCAGCCACAGAGGCCTCAGTCTGCAGGTAGTTAGTGTGCTGACTCTGAAATTTCTTCTTCTATCAACTACCAAACTGCACTAAATGGGCAATGAGCAGCCCACTCCCTACAAAACCTCCATTTCAACAAAGCCTTCAAAGTAAACAGTGAAATGTATTATTAGGGCCTGAGCCTGAAAGGGCAAGGGGCAGCGATCAGCGATCACTGGCCGATTCCCTCCTACCCTATTGTTCTTCGTATGTTTCTTTCTTTCTTTCTTTATTTTTTTTACGCCACTTTGAACCCCAATTTGAACCCTTCAAAATTTTCAAAAACTCCCCAAATTTTGCACAAAAATCAGGCCTGGTGAAAAATTTGATATTTTACTACTTATGTCCATAGCCACGCCCAAACGGCTCCACAGCGCCCCCTACAAATTTGAAAAAAAATCATATAAAATCAGTGGTTTGTCCTTTGTACATGAAATTGTGATTGAAAACTGCATTTGAAATTTCCAAAAAGCTCCACAGCGCCCCCTAGAAAATGTGGTGTGCAGGCATTTGAATTTAACGAACTCCTCTCAGGATCTTTGTCCGATCTTCACCAAATTCGCTGTGTGGCATCTTGACCCCTTCAGGATGAAAAGTTATTAAAATCTCATGGCTGCGTCACATGGTCTGGGCATGGCAGGGCGGCCATTTTGAGCAAATTCGTTGCGGAAGGAAATGGGTTTTGGAGGTGAAGGGATCCACATAATATCACCAAACATTGCACACAAATCTCAAAAACTAACGTTTGATATACAATTCAGGAATAGGTGCGGTCAAACGGCTCCACAGCGCCCCCTAGAAATATTCAAATATTCATATAAAATAACTGCTTTATCGTACAAACATGAAATTATGTACACAGGTCCACAGCGCCCCCTAGACAAGGTCGTGTGGAGGCATTGGAATTTAACAAACTCCTCCCAGGATTTTTGTCTGATCTTGATGAAATTGGCTGTGTGGCATCTTGACCCCTTCAGGATCAAAAGTTATTAAAATCTCGTAGCTGCGTCACACAGTGACAAAGTAGATCTTTGCTTGTGTTGTTCTTTCTCAGATGTACGTCGCTTTGGAGAAAAGCGTCTGCCAAATGAAATTGTAACATTGTAACATTGTAACACAGTGTGGACATGACAGGGTGGCCATTTTGAGTGTTTGGCCATGAAAAATGGAATGGTCATAACTTCACTGTACATGAATTTGGTACACACGTAGAGCAGGCCAAGATGAACACATTTAAGTGCATGGATATGGCAAATGGCTCCACAGCGCCACCTACAAATTTTCAAAAGCTCATAAAATCACTAGATTCTCCTACAAACATGAAATTTGGTACATATGGTGAGCAGGTTGAGATGAATCGATATGTGTGCTTGCAGTTTGCAGATGGCTCCACAGCGCCACCTAGAAATTTTCAAAAATTCATATAAAATCACTTTGTCCGATAGACATGACATTCAGTGCACATGTACAGAAGGATGAGACATGGCCCACGTCAACGTACACCACTTCCCGACATGCGTGGGGGAGCGAGGGCCCGTCAGACGCTGCTTGCAGCTTTAATTTCTTATTCCTTTACAAAAGATTGTTTTCTGAATTACCATCACTGTTAAGACGTTAACAATAAAGGCTGCTTTATTGTTAAGGTTCAGTTTGATTTAGACACAAAAACTTCCTTGCAAAAGATTGTGGTCGTTGTTAAAAAGAAGCACAGTATCAAATGTTAAGGTATTGAGCTTTGTTGACCTCTCCATCCACCCCAACCTCCTCCTTAAAACATTGTACCACTTCTACCACTGTTCCTAAAGCTGTGACTGGTCTTTTCTCATACACCAGTTCTGTTTTTCCTCAAAGAATGTAGAGTTTTATTTCTGTCATCATCTTGCCATGTCAGTCTGTCCACCATTTTGTTTCAGAATAAAATATGATCACAGTTCACCTAAACGGCTGATCTCATCAGCTCAGGGAAAGACGGCTGAGGAATTCTGATTACCTTGGAGCTTGTGCCATTCAGCCTGATCCAAAAAAGGTAATCTGATGCTTTTATTGATTCCTGTGGGGAAACACTACTTTCTCTTGGCTTCAGCTCAGAGATTCAGTGTCCTGCTCAAGGACACTCCAGCAGGCCTTTGGTATTATGAGGAGCCACAGTCATGAACTTCTCACCACCATCTCCTGTCTGTTTTGTTGACTGTGAGTCTTGGTGCTTAAGCATTTAACATGAAAATTATCTGCTTTTAGCAGTGGTTCCCTCAGAACTCTGTCCTTCTGTGAATGGTTGAAGAAAAAACTAAAGATAACAAGATTTTACCAATGATTACAAAAGGAGAATAAAAAAGGATTTTTTTAAAAAGTAGCAGAGGCCAAACTTCAAGCATGTTTTATCTGTATTTGTTTTAAGGGTTAATCAAGAAGAGATTTACCTTGTTCACGCCTAACTCTTCCATCCATCACCAGCATCTTCCCATTGATGAATCAAACGCTTTCCATAAAGCCTCTGAGCTCGCTCTTCTAATCCGGCCTACAGCTGCTGGAGCTCAAGGTGCCAGGAGGTTTGCAGTAATGCATGTCTTGTTTAATGATCTTTGCCCCACTACCCTCAAACTGTCAATCACCCTGAGAGCAAAGGAGTTTGCATCAAGGTGTTCTGCAGCTGAATAACCTGAATGATTATATCTACTGCAGTGGTTTTAGAGTGTCTGTCTTTCATATATTGTTTGTCTATGTGTTGTGACTAGTTCTACCAAAACACACATTAATTTGAGTGATATTTGGAGGCCTAAAGAGCAAACTTAGGGTATGGAAAATGGTGTATGTTATTTCACTTAAACAGTAACCCGTTTTTCATTCAACCTTGTCACACCTTGGTAGTTACTAACCCAAGGTTGGCTAACGTTGCTCTGTGGACCAAGAAGGATGCAGCTGTGACTGAAAATATAAGTTAGGGTTAACCCTAACCCTGACCCTAATCCTAACACAAAATGTAACAATTACATTTTATCTGATGCTATCATTAATTTTCTTCTAGTATTAGTATATATTGAGCTATATTGATTACAAAAGGAGGATATATCAACATATATTGATGTTCAAAAAAAAAGCAAAAAGGTAGTTGTATGCATCTACTGATTATCCCTATCTGTCCAGTTTATAGACTGTATAGAAGATGGACAAAGCAGAAGTAGCTTAAACCTGCATTCTCTTTAACAGCCAGAAGGGGGCGACTCTTCTGGTTGCAAAAAGAAATCTGATTGTATAGAAATCATGACAAAATCCTCTGACTTCTTCCTTGATCTCTTAGCTCAGTAAACATTTTTCCAGTGAATTTATGGTCTCAACAGCGAGTTTAAAGACTTTTTGAGTACAGCATGGTGTTTACTTAGCAAATGATGGTCCCATTTAGAGTAATATAGACAGTAAATTAGGGTGTAGTTCAGGGTGTGGATACCTAATGACTGAAAGGGTGCGATTGTGTTGCTGTGCATACTGTCCTCAAGTTCTATCCATAAGCCAATGGGTTTTGTCAAGGTTGCTATGGTCCAGACTTATCTGTAGTGAAGACTGAAGTGTGTGAGTTCATTAAGAGAAACAAAAACAAATTCCTTGTGTGACCAATAAACTGATTCTGTTCGGACACAGGTGTGTCCTTGACGGCATACAATGCTTCAAATATGCTGCAAAGAAGCTACAAATGTTAAAATGTGGATGCTTCACACACATGTTCAGCCTAGCAGCAAGAAGATTTATAGAACCTAACAGATCTGAAACTGTTACGTTGGACATCCGTAATTAGAGTATCTAAACAAATGTGAAATATGTGTTTTTGAAGAATATTATGATCTCATAGTGATCTTTTGGGTAAAAAATATCATCACTTCATTATTTCATCCTTTTGTCATAATTAGCAAGTGGATTCTTGTGGTCACAGTGTCCTTGACCTTTGTTCAATAAAATGTTATCAGTTTATCATTGACTCCAACATTTGTACCAAATTAGAAGAAACCGGATGAAGAACCCAAAACATAATGGCAGCTATCGGCAGTGTGGAGGCATCCAAGGCTCTGTGTACATCAGTTAATGTAAAAGAAGGAAACATGTGGAGCTAGTCAGTACATTCCCAATATTTTAACCTCCTGTCATGTGTAATGGTTTTGGGTCCGTGTAGCTCGGTTGAGGCCGGGGAGAGTGGAGGAAAACGGCAGGCAGAAACTCACGTCTGCACAAATGCTGGGATTTCAAATACTCGTCGTTTATTAAATAAACACTCCAACCTTACCAAGCCCTGTTGTACGGCTACTATTGTTTTATACATGAACAAAATAGTGCCACTACTTAACCGTCACTGTTGTTCTGAGAAGCAAAGAAAACAGGAGCGAAGTAAAACATGTCCGACCAACGTGGTGTGCGTATCGTCACTCAAAAGCAAAACACACAGGCGCTGCTTGGCGACGTCGCTACTAGGCGACACAGTATACACCTTGTTAAAGGTATTTCATAAACTCGACTGTTACACATGACCTCAGACATACAGTGCATAAATGAATCTGTACACAAACATGACCCTAAAAACAGTCTAAACCTGCAGGACGTCACAGAGAGCTGCTACTAATCTGCTGTAAGGCAACAAAAGTTGCCTTACAGCAGATTAGCAGCAGCAGAAGGCAGCAGCTCTCTGTCCTGCTATTGTATGTACTTAAACAGATTATCCTGTCAATTCTAGTCACATGCTGAAGGCCTGTTAAGGCTGCATCTGGAGGCAGTGTGCTGAAGCATCCATCTGTCAGTCTCACAGGAGGGAATTTGTTGGAGTCGAGCAGGAATATTTCAGCACCTGTTGATCTGTTTTATCGTTATTATAGTCCAGTAAACTATTTCCCACAGTCCAGTGTGACATCTTCTAATATTCTGTCAAAACATTTTATTCATAATACAGAAAACACACGTGCTATGATGATCAGCTTTTCCATTCAGAACCTGCAGGGTTTAACACTGGTGATGATCCTTCAGGTTGATGCTAATCCTTTTATTTGTAACGTCTCTTTTTTACTGTGTCATTTACTTGTTGTACTATGTTGTGTACCAACATACCAACATATCCACAAACTACGGATGCCAGCAGAGGACCTCCAGTCTGAGAGTGTGATCATCACTGTGGCATTTTAAGGCAAAGTAGAAAATAATAACATCTTAATATTAAACTGAGCCGTAGTGATGATACTTTATTAGGCTGACATTTGACCGTCCGTCACTCCTACTGCCTCCAGTGTGTTTCCAATCTGAGACCCGGTGCAGGCAGTAACCTGACCTCCCTCCCTCACCCTCCCTCACCCATCTTCCCTGCTCTTAAATACTGTATGACTCTACTGTGGGTTCTCATGGACACGCTGCCCTTTGGAAATTCCCCAGCAGCAACCAATACGACCCCGTCGTGTAACACCAGCGTCCACTCGAGACGGTATCACTGCACAGAAGCCAATGATTCATCACCGTCAGCTTTGATCTGGTGGGCAAACTGACCACGAGGTGCTACTGCTGCCAGGGTGGTGTCATATTCTGGCCTCATCAGCACATGCAGCTGAAAGATGTACTCTACAAAACAAAAGTGTGACTCCGAGATGCAGTGCATGACTTTCAGAGCAAATACACAGAGCCAAGTGCAAATAGAAGACAGTTTCAGTCAAATAATGTTGATCTTTTGTCTCTTGGCCAAATAAATTAAAAGTAATTAGAGCAAATTTAATCCAATTAGATTAAATAAAGATCAGCAGGTATTCACTTTGACTCCCAAAGCCCTCTAATCTCTATATCTGTCCAATTAGTAGCAACCTTGCGGAAAAGCCCCAGATTACGCCCTGCTCAGTGACTCTTCTGAAAATCCACTGAAGTTCAGTGCATCTGTACTTTGGGCTTTGGTGCACAATAGACTGCACAGAAACATAATTCAGAAACGTTTTCAATGAAATGGATTATTAATGAAAAACGTTTATAATATGTAATATATATGTGTTAAAAAATAAGAAATAACCCAGATTTATTGCACTTTAGAATGATTAGATTTTTACATATTTTACATGAGTGCCCTATACAATCACACCAGAATGCAGCGTTTTGAATTCACACGTCTGTCTCCAAACTAAACAGATTAATATTGGCTCAAACACTCTCCAGTCTTACCTTTTGCAGCAGAGTTTCAGCCCACGGTGCTGTTGTGCCTCTGCAGTGCCTTCAGCCCTGCCGGCTCACATCAGCTGTTATCCTCAGCGTCAATTGTTTGCTCTCCTTAGCGACAGTATCTTCTCTCTCCTCCGTCGCGTCCTCAGCCGGCCTCTTGTACAATCCAGGTGGTGTAATGAGAGAATAGAGGAGGAAGAGCAGCGTCTGCTGGCAGAGCTGCTGCTGCTGCTGCTGCTGCTGCTGCTGCTGCTGCTACTGTTGCTGCTTCTGCTGCTGCTGCTGCTGCTGCTGTGTGATCAAGTCTGAGGCTGGTGGCTGTGAACAGACTGAGAGAGCAGAGGGGGGAGACAGGATCTGCCATGCAGATATCAGCCCTGTTGCAGTTAAATTTAAACCAGCCTCCCTACTGACACCTTGAGCTCCGGCTGCCCTCCCTCTGCAGCCCTGAAGGACCATATGGCCTCTGACAGAAGACTGAGCTCTCTGGAGTCTGTCCCTGAGGAGAGATAGAGTAAAGGGAGGTTGAGGAGCAACAAGAAAACATACATTTAGGTGCTTTTTTCAGTTGCTGGTGGGATGGCTAAGTTGAAACATGGAAATAAAACTAATGCATTGGTGTGTTTTCTATTAACCCTCTGAACCCTAAACAGTTTCTGGGCATTTCTGCTCCTTTTTGCTCAATGTGGGCTCATTTTTTCACTGCACCTCTATGGAAACACCATCGCACAACAAAGGTTTTAGGTTGAATTTCTTTCATTATTTAATTTTTTTAATTGAAAAAAGTACAATCTACATGTGGAACATTTTTTCAAGTGCCCACAGTTGTTACCAACACTGGAAAAAATATGGTAACTCTCCAAACTATACATATTTTACTATCCACATTCAGAACTGAAGGTTTTGTCGTGTGACTGTTGGTTGCAGCCAAGTCACTAGTGGCTTCACAGTTACAGGAAAATGTTAGAATGTTTTGTTTTATACAGAATCCAATTAGAATAATTGAGTTAATTAGGGCCCGAGCCGAAAGGCGAGGACAGCGATCTGCAGATCGCTGTCCTTGCCAGAGGCAAGGACCCTATTGTTCCTGCTCTGTTTCTTTCTTTCTTTCTTTCTGTGGCGGTTTATTTTTCTTACGCCAAATTGAACCCCAATTTGACCCCTTAAACATGCTTAAAAACTCCCCAAATTTTGCACAAAAATCAGGCCTGGTGAAAAATTTGATATTTTACAACTTTCGTCCATAACCCCACACCCCAACGGCTCCATAGCGCCCCCTACAAATCTGAAAATAATCATATAAAATCAGTGGTTTGTCCTACGTACATGATATTTGGTACACACGTACAGTAGCCCGAGACTCAAACATTCCTGCATTTGAAATTTCAAAAAAGCTCCATAGCGCCACCTAGAAAACGTGGTGCGCAGGCATTGGAATTTAACGAACTCCTCCCAGGATTTTTGTCCGATCTCCACCAAATTGGCTGTGTGACATCTTGACCCCTCCAGGATGAAAAGTTATTAAAATCTCGTAGCTACGCCACACCGTGTGGGCGTGGCCGGGC
>OMNN01053139.1:0-11704 GCA_900302755.1 Chromis chromis
GTTTCCATACTCCTCGCCTCCATTTCAGATAAAAATCCCTGAATTTTTGTAACACGACTCTTGATTTCAGTTGAGTCATTACTGGCTTCACAATTAATCCAAGGAGCGCAGAATTTTTATTTTTTACAGAATGTGGTTCGTGCAAATGGTTTATTTAGATGGAACATGCTGAAAGAATTGATTTTAATGAAACATTTTCAGGTGAGGTTTTTAATTTTTTTTTAAACAGAACTGTACGTCATAGACAGTTTAAAATCCAAAGATTGCTTTCCTTTCATTTCTAGGTAATACAAAATATGAATACTTCTGGTTTTCAATAGCAAATGTTCAACTTGTCAAAAAAGACGAATAAGAAAAAAACCTATAAAAGCAGGTTCCTCTTCACCCTGTGTGGTTTTTTATAATAATTATATTTTTTTTAACACTTGAAATGAAAGTCTGAACTTATATGTATGTGTATTTCATCATTGGCTTCTTCATATGAAGTTAGTTTGGGAATCCTGGTTCTGTCTAAATGACAAAACTTCCTCTAAAGAATCATTTTCCTCAGCTGCTGTGTTTACCTCCGGTGGCTCAACAGTCGGCCTTCTAAGTGCACCTAAGTTTCCAAGAGGATTAATTAGATTAAACAGAGTGTTTGCTTGCTCCTTAAAATGTTTGTGTTTTATCCTGCAGGACTGTGTAGCAGTGTTTGTTTTGTTTTTTCTAACGAGAACAGAGAGAATCAGTGGCATTAAGGAATAATGAAGGGATTGGTAGGCGGTTTGGAGCCCGTGAGACCAGGCTGCTGTTTTAAGCTTCCATGCAGTGTTAATTTACAGTGTGTGTGCACATGTTAAACGTGCCCCCCACCTGGTCCTTCCATTAGATGTTTTTCTGCAGAGGCACCTGATGAGAGGCAAAACAGGCTCTAATGGAAAAGTAGGTGGAGTGTCGAGGTACAAGACAGAGGAGGGTAAATGACTTTTAAGAAGCTAAAAAGGAAAGTACTAATCTTAAAGTCATTTCTGCATGTTACCTGGTGAGCTTCCTGCTGTTTTTCAGTGTCATAATTTCTGTAAGACTCCTGGGTTTTCACATCGTGTGTGCCTTTTGTCCATCATTTTGACCTCCAGTCTCACTGTTAGCTTGCAGCACGGTGACTTTGGTCGGTTTACAGTGGAAGTAGAATTAGCAGCCATTAAACCTGTGCAGAGATCAGCCTGCATCTGCTACGAAGGTGAAGCAGGTAAATCTGTCCTCATAGATGGACAAATTAGACCTCTAAACCCCATAATTTTTCTAAAAAAGCAAACATTTTCTCCATATTTGTTGGGCATTTGCTTGAAATTCTGCACTTTGCCTGTGTGCAGTGGTTGAAAGACAAAGTCAGAATCATTAAAAAAGAGCACAGAAAACCTGGAAACACTGTCAGTCCTTTTAATTAAACCAGGAAAAGATTGTTGTCAAGCAAAATGTGAGATGTGAGAGGGAGAATGGGTGAGAGATGAAAAGAAAGCCGCTGTTAGGAATACAGCAGGGGATTAAAGACAGTGAGCGAGTGTTACAGACCCCTGGCCAGCTTGCTGCTGTAATGAACATTAGGGCTGCGGCATAAATTTAATGACCTGTGAAACAAACAGCGTGGCTGAGACCAGTGCCTCTGAATGCTAAGTGGCTCTATTATTAATACCGGCTCAGAGATGCCACTGTGTAAACACACTGTTTGTCTGTTTCCCCTATGAGGCCCGTTAACCACACGGCGGCCATGTGATGCCAGCGCATTGGCTCACTGCAGCTTTCTGAAACGGGGTCACGTCTCTTTGTACCTGCAGAATTAATGGCACGGTGCCCATTAACGGCATACCTGCACTAACTAACAGGATATGAATAGCACTGCAGCTAATGGCTGCGCAGGTTAGTCACCTTCCTAATAAATAGCTTAGCGATGGGGCAGGTGAGGAAGTGGTAATAAATGGGTGCTATGTGGGTCACAATTTAACAGGTTAGTAAATGCAAATGAATAGCAGAGTTCATCCTACGCTGTTTTGGTGATATGCATCAATTTGTGCACAATGGGTTGAAATAATAGCGATTCGAGCAGAAAGCAGAGAATGAAAGTTTGTTTTAACCCTTTGAGTCCCAAGCAGCTTCTGGGTGTTCCTGTTCACTCATTTGCACTGCAATATAAAGTCCTCCTATGGAAACAGCACAACCATGGCTACAAATACAGAGAACTCAAATGTTTCTTTTGTGCAGTATGACAATGTTATAATGAGAGAAATCCTACAAAAAGAAAAGAAGTCAAGTTCCTTTAATTATTCATTTTACAGAGAAAAAATTAATCAACATGTACAACATTTTTCAAAGTTGTTACTAAAAATGACTATATAATACATGTCTTTTACTACTCGTTCCCTATCTGCTCTATGTAAACACAGCCTGCAGTTCATCCCACTTCAGCTAAAAGTCCCTGAATTTTGTCACATGACTGTTGATTGCAGCTGAATCACTAAAGGCCCTTCAGACCTGCATATGGGTTTGAAACTTGTCATTAAGAATACACATTTGAAAAGGGGATTTTAACAGCTGATGGGTCTTTTCAGGGTAAAATATAGTAACACAAAGGACATGATACAGATTACATTTTAGGTTAATCTGAAATCAGCAAAGGATAAACGATACATCAGTTTCCTTCCATCTTAATAAACCTCTCTGCTTTGAAAGGAACCTGGTACAGTGGTTATATTTCATATTATTATTATTATTATTACATCTTGTTTTTGTTGCATGGCACGCCATGGACTTTATTAGCAGCTAGGAAGCAGGTCTGCAGATATATGGGGAATAGAAAGAAGCTCTGAGTCTGATTACAAGCGATGCAGGCTTAATCAAACGATCCAGCACAGCAGGGAGCACAGGGGAGACTAGAAGAGCCCAGAGCAAGCCAGATGTCTGCAACATGAGGAGGGATCCATGACATGAGGAGGCTGCTCAAGGCTATAAAATGCAATCACAATCCCCTGGAAGTGAGCCCAAGATGGCTCAGCATCCAGGCGGGGAATAAAGGCTATCCGTCAGCAGCCGGTCCCCCCGGTTTCCCCCCCTGAACCCGACCCCGGGCTACCTGCTCAGCCGACACAGAGGATGCTGCTCTTTGGGGCTGACAGGCAGCAGGTTCCATCATTATCGGCGCTGGTTAAAAAGGAGGCGCATGTATGTTTCTGACATCTGAATCTGCCCGTCTGTTTGTTTTTTCTTCACCGTGTTTGTCCTGGTGGATATGTGTGTACACTGGCAGATCCAGCGCCCAGCATGACTCCATCTAGTTTTCCGTCCCACGCTGTGTCTCACGCTATGAGGGGATAAATATTTGAAAAGCAGAGGAAGCCCTGTGTCCCCAGCCGCTGTGGCCCGAGGTGTGGCAGCCCTGCATTAGCTGCACCTTTTACCACAGCGTCTTCTTTCAGATTTTTTATTTTTTTTCCTGCCTAAACATAGATTTCAGCTCAGAGTGTACCTCAGTGTCCAGGCCATTATTCTTTGCAGAGCTTGGTGTGAAAGGTCAACAAAACCTAAGTGCCGGCGCAGCTGAATTCAACCGACATAAAAAGCTCAGATGAATAAGTAATGCCATCAGTGACAACAAGTCTGGACGCTATATGCTGCAGATGCTAAGTGCTTCAAGGTTTTTGATCGAGAGAAAAGAGAAGAGGTGCAAGCTCCACTGAGTTTTCTTGCAAGTTTTAGTGGAATGAGGACATTAATGATTTAAGATGGACTGAAATGGGAAAGGATGAAGCAAAAAAAAAAAATGCTCCGTCAGATAGTTCAAGGTGTTATATTTTGCAGTTAGTAGCTTCTAAAAGCAGCCCACACTTCAGGTTTGGTCCCCTGGAATACATCACACTGGGTGAGGATCAAACTGAGGATAATTAAACCAAATGTGTTCTGTTGTTTGGACTCCCGTGTTCGCGTGTGTTTCTTGGAAGTGGGACTGTTTTTTGATGGTTTAAGTCTCTTAGTTCCAGCTTAAAGAAATCCTTCAGTGAACATTAGACAATAGTGTGCTTCCATTTTTGCGGCAACAGTTTCTGGAAGGGCCTTTTTCCTGTTCCAATATAATGGCCAAGTGCACAGAGCCAAGGCCATAAATAATAAATACCATAAAAATAAAACATAATTTCTCCCAGATTGGTGTAGAGGAACTTCCCCGGCGTGCACACAGAACCCTGACCTCAAACCCATCAAACACCTTTTAGGATGAAGTGGAACACAGACTCTGAGCCAGTTGTGTTCGACCTCACGTGTTGTTAAATGGGAGCGAATCCCTGCAGCCAGGTTATGAAATCTGATAGTGAACCTCCAGTTTTAGCAGCAAATAAATCCCCTTGTTTTTGAAATGAGCTGTTTAGGATCGTATGTGCTGCCTTAAAATCTAGAGTGAGCTGAATTAGTGCTCAATTGATTAGTCATTAATGAATTCTCAACTTGAAACTGGCATCTGAGATTAGACTGATTGATTTTACTTCTGGAAAATCACAGAATAGCAGAGCTCGCTACGAAACGAACTTGAACTTGACTAAATTTGTACTTAGATTATTTGAAAAATGTATGTTTTATGAGACATAAAGGCTGAAGTTTAGATGAAAAAGTCAGCATTTTGAGCAGTGCTATTAAACACCCTTTTTACTTTATTTTTTTTACGTCACACAAGATGCTTCTGCCTCTGTGCAGTAGTAGACAATAGTGAGCTGTGATTTAAACCCTTGTTCTCTTTTACTGATTACTTTGCATGAATGCTGGATGCACAAACTTTTACTCGTGATGAAGCTGCTTTTGTGTCGTTTTTGTGGCGACGAGGAGTTGAGTCTTCACTTCTTCTGATCCTGAAGTTAGGACTGGTTAAAACTGATATCTGGTGGTGTTCCTTCATTGCACAGCTGCTTCAGGTCCACTACTACTAGCGCTGGCGTTAGCAATGGTTAGGAACTGTGCACTTCAAGTCTTCTTTAATGTTTGCACATTTAAAAAAGACTCTCCCACCATAAAAGTTAGTATCAAGTGAGTTAGACAAGTGAGACTTGACTGATACCAGCTCATTCTCCTGCATTAGTTTCCATTATAGCAAGTATCACTACTCCACTATTAAACAGCCAATGCTAGTTGTGTTACATCCTGTTGTGTCACTTCCCAAGACACCTGCCCAGTTCCTGACCAGTTGTCCTCATCACTAATTAATGTCTCTTAATCAGTTTCCATAACACTCAGGAGACGCATAATTATAAACCTGTGGTGCGACATGTGCGTATGAATATACATTTTTCACTTCTTTAGCATCAAAACTACCATTAAGATCCATATTTCTTATGGTTAAACTAGTTTGGCTGCTCTCCCTTTAAGACGTCATGACAAAGTTGTGTTTTTTGAGGCTGGTTAAAAACTGATGTATTTCTAAAAATGTAGTTCCTGCTTCATTGTGATACACATTAATTTACTGAGGTTGCCTTTGCAAGTTGCTCTTTAACATTCACCCCAGCTAAAATGATTATTTTCCAGTGCTTTCCAGACACACACTCACAAACACTGCAGCTTCTCCCACTTGATCTCCCAGCGCACAGCGTTGCCCACCGGGGGATTCGTGGACCGTCTGTAGCCAGCAATCAATCACGGCGCTAACGACAGCTCCATAAACAGAAGAGCAGCACACCTACTGGTCTCTGCTCGGCGCCGATAGCATTCACATCGTCCTGCTGCACTTTTCCTTCCTTCCTTCTGACCTCTGCGCGGCTTCAGCAGCTAGGACGGGACTCTGCTTATCTCCGCTCGCTGGATTTAGACCTCCGATGGTGGGAACACACAGGTGTCGGCGGGGATGTAGGGATGTAAATAAAAGGGTGAGCAAACTGTGACCTCCATTCAGTGATCAGGGTCGGGCGAAAATAGAAACAGAAGTTTAATTTTGGACGGGTATTTAAAGGAATAATGCTAAATTTATGGCAGAGTGGGACGACTTATAGGCCGGGTTGGTGGCTACATAGCTGCAACTAGCAGATTTTAAGCTTCTATAATTGCTTCCCAGTGCTTAAAACATCATTCATTCATACACGGCAAAAACAAATCGACAAAAGAAATCATAGAATATCACTGTGCAATATCATTTTTTTTCTATATTCAGTGGAATCTGGGCAATATTTAGATGTTCTAAATGTCAGTATTAACAGTACCTATGTATATTTCTTGTTTCTTTTTATTGTTGCTGATATTCCTACGTTTTTGCTCGATCTCCTTTGTTGCTGCAGCACTGCAAATGTAATTCAACAAAGGATCATCTTATATTATCTCAACAAAAGAGATGAACAAAACAGTTTGCATCAATGTTTTTGAGTGATGACAACTTCTAATGAAATAGTGTCTAACCAACCAGCCATACTGAGTTAGGAGGATTAGTCTTTCCTCTACAAATGAATGGTATTTTAAATGACCAATAATTGGTAGCCCAAATCTTTCCAAACAGTCCCAAATTCAACAGTTTATTTTCAGTTACATGCAACTGAGACAAGCAGAAAATCACTTCCTAATGCTGAAACCAACAAATATCAAGCAGCTCTCTGTGATTTAAACAATTACTAAAATATCAGAAACATTGCAGATGAATTTTCAGCTCACTGATCGATGGCACTAGTTTCCATGAAATTTCAGGCTGCCTGGACATGTTTTGTTTCTTTAAAGACCTGCATTTGCTCCTACTTTGTATTTTTTGGTTGATATTTTGTGGGTATTTTGCACCGGCTGCCCTCTTCAGCCTTGTGTGTTTCTGTTTGGTCTGTGTTCCGGCTCTTTGTATACAGACCCATGAGAATAACAATGCCAGTTTGTGTGCTTTCCTGTGCCCATTGTTGCCGCTGTGCGTCTGTGCCCTCGCTAACATCCACTCGTTGTAAGGTCGAGACAATAGCTGCAGACAGAGTGCCATGTTCCTGCACTTTCTTGACCCGGTGCCCCTTCCTGTTGCCTTTTACCGCCTCTCCTCGTCCCCCCCTGCCCCCCTGTTGGCCTTTGACTCCTGCAGCAAAGACCGGTCGGCCTGTCGTGTCATGACAAGGCAGGGTGTGCTCCCGGCCTTTTGACAGGACTCGGTGAGAACCTGCTGCTTTCTTTCCCATAATCCTCAGGGGGAGAGTAATTCTACACTGCAAAACAGATACCAGTATAACCAGAGCAGGAGATGTGAGGGTGAATTGGATGAATCTGCATTTGTTTTTTTTACCCTGTTACCATGTAGGTGTTTATATATGCACTTCCATCTCTGAAGCTGCAGTGTACTGATAACAATCTTTAGTAAACATGGATTCAGACAAAACTAAAGAACCAGTCCTGACAACTTGCTGCTTGGTGCTTTTCGTTTCAGAATCGGTTTCTAGTTCTGACACGTTAATTTTCTCCAGTATTGCAATTTGCTATGGTGTAGCGAAGAGTGGTTTTACAGTGTTTGAGTAGGTGAGCTGGTGTGCTCGAGCAGCAGAGCAGACTTCATAGATGTGCATATTGTAGAAAAAAACAACAATGTAGAGTCATTTAAGGCATCAATTGATTATTTAACTGGGAAAAATATGAAACTTTGATTCACAAAGGTCAGTTTTTAGAGGTTTATTCAATGACTGGAGAGGGACTTTTAAAGTATCATAGAAAGATGATACCCTCCATGCTCTTGGCTTTGGCTTTTTCCATGCTCTTTACAACCGTTAAAGGTTTCTGTATCCACAACTGCTGCTGAGCTCTTACAGGATGTTGAAATTGTAGTCATTGGACTGGTCAGTTATCACAGCCAATTATCAATATTTGTATTTCTTTAAACCAATTTTGGATTAAATTAAATAACTTTAAAAATGCACCACTTTGGCTGTGGTGCAGCTGCCTCTGTATCTGTAGTCATCACTCTGGTCTCAAGCCCGTCTACAGTTTTATCTGATTGGTTACATGCTACAAGTAAAAGCCTATCAGCACTGAGGGATACTTGTAGAAAAGTTCTTTTTTAATTAAACCAGTGTGAAACTTGACTGGATTTTAACAGTTTTGTATTAGAGTTTGTGTTTGTTTTACAAAAGTTATTGGTCCCTTTACTCCTCACATTCAGTATCTGTATTAGACTTAAAAAAAAAAAACATATTGGTTGACCCCTACAAAGAATTTATTTGAATGATTTCCAGAATTAAACATGCATCAGTGTACATGCACAGCAGAGCAGCGATTGTATTATAAAACACTTTTTCATTTAAAACTCTAGTTGGGTCATTCTGGGTTAACTCAGCGGAGGTGGTTGCTTGACCATCTCAGAAACTTTGTAGGAATGATCTTTGGCATCCGAAACTGACATCTGCCCATTCTTTAGCTAAAATTCCACCATTTTCATAAAGTCTTCAGAATTTCTGGAGATGTTCAGAAGTTTCTGGTGAATGGAGAGAATGCAGCAAATTCTGGCATTTTTTAGCTGAAATTCCAACATTTACGTAATTTTTCACTCAATGGAAATTTTCAAGAAATCTTTCGCAAGTTGGAAATTGAACAAGATGCCATTTTCAGATGTCCATATCTCTTCAAGTATATGTCCTAAATGCTTCACATTTTCTGGAGATGTTCAGAACTTCCTGGTGAATGGAGAGAATGCAGCAAATTCTGGCAATCAAGACTCAACTGTTTGCTTAAGACCTCAGATTCAGGATTCGCAAATAAAGAGGATTTTCAAAAAAATAGGAAAAGTATATCTCTAATACATAGGATCTATTGGATCGGTGTTATTGTGAGAATAATATGTGAATGACATTACTGATGCTTAGAAAGCTTTCATATGTTCGTAGAAATGGGAGTTATGGCCAATCAAAGTTGACACAGGTAAAAGATTAAATAATTTCCAAACGGTGAGACGGACATCATGAATCATGGGTAGGCTGATGAAATTTAGGATAGTAAGCGATAGAAGTATCATCTACTTGTGTGCCAAGTTTCAAGCATTAGTAATGTGATATGTCTGATGTATTAGAGAGATATTTTTCCTATTTTATTTGAAAATCCACTTTATTGTCAAACAAATCCTTTATTTGCGAGGTCTTTAACAAAAAAGTTGAGTCTTGATTGCCAGAATTTTCTGCATTCTTTCCATTCACCAGAAACTTCGGAACATCTCCAGAAAATCTAAAGACTTTATGAAAATGGGCAGATGTCAGTTTCAGATGCCAAAGATCATTCCTACAAAGCGTCAACAGATTCTGAGGTGGTCAACAACTGACCTGCCCTAATCTTGCTGAGATGACACTGAATGACCCAGTTCTAACTCTGGTGCATTGGTTGCTGAGTGCAATCCATTTGGGCTGTTGGAAATTCATGAGTTGAACTCTAATGCAAACTAAACAACTGGATGGAGAGCGCCTGAACAAAAAGGTTTTTTACTGGGGAAGCTCAGGACAATTTATTGCACCAACACTCTCAAATATGGCAGAATCTTACTTAATGACTTAATTAGTAACTGCAATAGGATATCTGTAATGCTTATGGCACTTTAATGTTTGTCCTGTGTACTCTCACTAAACTGAACAAAACTAGGATATCTGAGTTTCTTAGATTTGTTGCTTATCCTCCTCCAGTTAAGCTCTGCTGATGCTGCATATATTGATGCTTCCTGCCATGAGAAGACGAATCACAGTCAGCCATGTTTATTGCTTGCAGTTGGCGTCGTTGGCAGCTGTTAACCCATCTGATGGACTTTTTTTTATAGTAGAAATGTGTCTTTAACATAAATTCTAAAACTCTTAAATCCACCTGCTAATGAGAAACTGTAAGGAAAGTATCTCCTCTTGTGTTTGTAGCGTCGTACTGCCTTTATTTGTACATTTTCTCCCCTGATTTTTCACTGAACAGATCGTGATGAGGACTTGTTTTGTACTCTGTGTATATTAAAATTAAAAAGTGAGTAAAACAAGAAAAAAAGTTGCTGTAAATTTGCCATACTAATCTTTTTCTTCGTCCTGCGTCATCACTTTTTATGATGTACACTGTAGGTCCAGCTTGCCGCTAGTTTTTGAGCCCTTTGTGGCACCAGAGCCGATGAATACAAAGTGAAGTAGCGGTGAAGTGCTGCACAACTCGCCAGAATCTGAAAGCACCCTTAAAGGCAGCATAGAAAAGTGAAGTGAAATGCAGGGAAGGAAGCGCCAACCTAGCGAAACATCTCCTGCAGCCTGGTATAATAATACACAGGGAGAGGGGCAAAGATACTTGACTCGGTGGTATGAATAGTGAATCGTTCTGGACACAGTGTAGCTTTTAATTAAAGAAAGAAAGATTTGAAGTCCTCTAATGTCATATCTCCGGGCTAATTCATGTCAAAGTATCTCAATTTGTTTTTCTTTTAACCTTCTATCATTCTGTTAGAATTCTGTTCATGTCTGAAGAGCAGCAGACCTTCAACTCTGGGCCTGATTTTGCACAATGACTGGCAGAGGCTAAACGCACAATGGTCCTTTTTTCAATAATTTCCTTTTCATCCCTTATCTGCTCTCGGCATTGTACATCATAAATGAAAGTTTGAGATGTTCATAACAGCTTTTTCAGTTCTTTTTTTTCAATTAACTTGCGGACCCAGAGCTGTAGTCTTTTCTGTTGGGGAAAGAAAAGCGGTGAGAGGGTGCAGCTTTGAAGCGTCCTGAACGACACACCTGTGTAACGAAGTGCCTTCATTCCATTTTCAGATCACCTTGTTCCGTTTGAAATCTGCAGAGAGAGAGAAAAAAAAAAACCCACTGAAGCCCCGGTCCTTGGAGCGGAGCTGGGAAATGAAACCTTGCCTGTCCGTTATTGTCAAAGAGGAAAGCAAACTTATTTCCCAGAGATATTATCCTCCCCCCTGCCTCCCCTCGCTCCTTTCTTCCCCAGCCGCCCTCCCCCCCTCTCACATTGTTCTCCAGGATCAAGTTCACGGAGGTCGGGGCTGGTGGAGGGTAATGGGACCCTTGTCCCTGTGTCTGGGGGAAGGTTGAATGGGTCTTGGCCCCTGCCCCCAGCCCCCATACAGCCTCTGTGAATAGCACCCAGAGTCCCCCTCTCTTTATTAGTCTGCTCTCCAGTTTCTGCAGACCTGCCTCGCCTCCTGACAGATCCATATTTCAAAGTGTTTGGATTCCATGTTCACATGTAGTCGCGTCCGTGTTCCCACTCCACCTCGCTGCTCCTCCCAGACCCCACCTGCCACGTCATCGAGCTGCGAACGCAAACACATTTATTAGTTCACACATGGAGTTAACGGGCGTCCAAATCATCCAGCTTGGTGTGTTTTACACTAAACTGTAGCTTGACTGAGACTTGATTTTTGAGTCTAATAACACCCAAATCCAGCTGGACTATATTTGTTTTTTACATAAACATTTGTGCCATTGATGCCTGAAAATAATTTAATTTGCTGCAAAGACACGCTCTAATGTCGGACAGGATATGCTTCAACAATAAATGGAAAACTAATTCTTGAACTCGAAAGTAAACTATCACCAATAGCGCTGACTAAAAATACATGTGAAAATGAAATAGATCAAAGCTGAAATGATTTAACGATTAAGTTATTCTGCCATTGTTTGGATTATTTATTAATTGTCCAATTAGTTTTTATTAAAAACTTGTTCACTGTTTCTTAACTATTAGGGTTTCCTGCACAGAATTCTTAGTTTTTTTAGAGAAT
>OMNN01053149.1:0-10156 GCA_900302755.1 Chromis chromis
CGTAATTAAAAATATAAAATTATCTGTTTGCATTTGAGTTTGTGAAGTCCTCATCACAGTATAAAGCCACCTTATTAAGGAACCTTAGGGGTAACGTATTCCTAAGATTCCATTACAGTCACCTTACAAGTCAATATTAGACAGGAAGTCCTCCTTATCTTCATTTTGTGTTGTAGTGATGCTGGTAGGTGGAGATTTAGTGTCTTCCAGTAGTTTTTTCTCCAGAGCTGCATCGTCTGGACTCAGTTCCTCTCCTTTGGTCATCACATACACAAAATATTCAAAGCCTTCTCCGTAACTGTGGTGTCTGATTGACCAGTTGTACTCGGTGCGAGCATAGAGGCGTTTCCTGAAGAAAGGCTGAGCAAAAGTAACAGAGACAAACCGTCCTCCAGGCTTCAAGCAGCGACTGATCTAAGAGAAGAACAAAAAAGCAGGAGAGGAGTATTAGAAGACATGAATTTTGTACCTTCTATCTTAACTAGGATCATTTATATATTAGAAAACTGGTTGTGAAAGCTGACTATTAACTTTAGCTATTATTTAAGAGTATTTTTTTGGGACTTTATTTAGCCTTTATTTGAGAACCAACACTGTAGGAGACAGGAGCCAAAAGGAGAGGGTGTGGTATGAGATGCAATAAAATAATAACATGAACTCAAACTTTAGTAGCTGTTTGCTTTGACATAACCACCACAGTCATAAAACAGATCATGGTACAGCTAATAGTTACCAAGGATAATGTCCAAAACAAACTCACACTGGCCGATAATAAGCTTGTGTACAGTCTGAGTTCAGAATGAGCTGCAGTCAGTGAGCTGTTGTGAACCTGCTGCCAAAACCCACCGATGACTAAAGTCTGCTGATGACATGATCAATGAAAACATACTGTTGTGAAGGAACAGAAAACAACCTTTAGCCAAAATACGAGGACGACTCATCCAAACAACTTCAGACTCAACACTGCACTTCCTCGGGTCCCCAAAACAATACACCCAATACACCTGCTAAGTGTGAAGTAGATGGGATGAACAGTTGTCGAGAAAGGCAAGGGACAGACACACAAACAGATTCCTTCATTTACTAGTGAGACAAAGTCTAAAACAAAACAGTGAGACATTCCGATATACTGAGAAAACCCAAAATGAGTCCATTTGTACATTTTTGTATTTGGAAGAACAGGGTTTTGCGGAAGTCTTGGCTCATTTAAGTGTTGGTTAATTATATGAGGTGTGACTGGCTTTACTGTTGCTTCCCTCCACCTGCTGTCAGCAGTGCTGACCATTATGCATGCAGCTGAGCAGATTTCATGATTTGATTGTTTCATTGCATCTTTTTACTTAATCAAGAAATCCATGTGTGTACGTGTTCTTTGCGTATTTCGACAACCGTTCGTCAGATCCACTTCAAACTTGGCGGGTGGATCACTAAGAAAGTAAGTAAGTAGGCAGATTGAAATTCATGTCTAAAATCTAGAATTATGCCTTTCATGATGTTGCCTAGCAACAAGGGCAACTTAGGCTCCGGCCATGGGTAGCCAGAAGGCCCGCTGAGGGTGCTGTTGTGAAGGCGTATTAGAAAACAACTTTTTGCCAAAATACAAGGACCACGTTTCTAAATGACTTCAAACTTGTCACTGCACTTTCTCGGTTCCCCGGAAACATATCTTTCAAGTGTGAGGTAGATTGGATTGACGGTTCTGAAGAAAGAGAGAGAACAGACACACACACACACATACACACAAATACAAGCATAGACTCCTTCACTTCTTAGTAAGATGTTTGTGTTTTTAGTTGAATCAGCCAGTCAAGTTGCTTGATGTGCAAGTCTACATGTCTACAGTTATCCATAACATCCTTCTCTAAGTAAATTTGTTGACATGTATCTTTGGCAAAATGTAATTCCAGGTTAAGACTAACTTGCACATGGATAGAGCTTTGAAAATAAAACCTGTGTTGTACTAAATCATCGTTTTCTAAGGTAAGGTTTGGTGTTAGAAGCAATCTAAATTAAATCCGAATCTGTGACATTATATGGTTATTAGTATTTTTTGTTGTACCCCTTGAGATTAAATTCCACCTGTGCCACAAACAACCACTCCTGTTCATCTGTAAAATACCCAAGTTATCAAACAGGTACACACATTAAATCACAGTGAGCCAAAGCTGACTTTGGGTGCTTCAGTTTTTCAGTCCACAGTGCCTGCTGCTTAGCCATGCAGTCTGGTAACACGGTGTGACAGCATGACAACTGTGAGTTTCCCTTCATATGAATAATTATTGGGCTGGTTCCCGCACCATCCCAGCGTGATTATCCTTCGTGTGAGATACACGTGTGCATCATGACACAGAAGGCTTCATGAGGGGACTGCAGAGTGTGGGCAAACAAGACAGACACACATACACAAATTATGAGGACTGGCACAAACACACATTTAGTTTGGCTTTGGCAGGAGTTTCTCCAGAGACAGAAGTGTGTGTGGGAGTGCAGGGACAGAGTCTGCAGAACATGGAGCTGTGAGCAACAAAGTTTTTCTACTTCATACATCAAATGTGCCAACAGGGTCAATATATTGTCTTAAGACATTGTTAGAGAATAATTACAGACATACAGTACATTTAAGTGTGACAAGTAGGTGTAAACCTGCTATTAAGTAATAATCGGTTGTCAGAGTGGAGGATTTGAGTTACATGAAGTGGAAAATCATGAATGCCATGACTTTAAAAAGCCTGCAAAATGCCTTGGACTTAAGCCTTTTGACTTGGAATGTCTTCCCCAGCAACAGTGGTTAAAAAACTAAAAAGTGCATCAAATCATTGTTCTAACAATAAATATACTTTAAATCAGGCTGTCAGCAGCCAATCACAAAGCCAGTGGAAGTGAACATTAGTTGACAGTCAATAGGTGATAACTTAAATGATCACAGTCCTGATAAAATGACTAAACTGTGGTCAACAGAATGTATGGCAACATGATAAATATGCAGCAATCAAAGAGATGGAGCTGCAAGGACTGCATCTGATGTAACCCATGAGATACAGCTGAAAGCTCTTGAAAAATTTAGTAAATGCACCCTGAGGACAAATTGGTCAAATTTGAAATGCTATATGCGCAATCAATTTCCACATGGACTCCTTCTGAAAAGACAACAAAATCTAAACATGTAAAAGCTGCGATAGAAACATAATTTAAGCTAATTCATGAAGTCTTAACCCTCTCAATCCCAAGTGGTTGTTTTTTGCTCCTGTCACATTTAAACTCACTATAGGCTCATTTTTCACTGCAAAGAAAGTCCTGCACCTTTACGGAAAGAGCACAACCATGCCTACAAGAAGAGAGAACTCAAAATGTATTTGTGCAATATAACAAAGTTATAATGCCATAAATCCCCAATAAAAGAAAAAACAAAAGTTGAAATTCCTTGATTGCTTATTTTACAAAAATTGAAAGAACTTCAACATGTACAATATTTTGTCCATGGTTGTTAACAATACTGAAAAAAACAAACAGTGGTTACCGCCTTTCAGGGCCTGCTGCCAAGAAGCATCCCCATATCATGATGCTGCCACCTCCATGCTTCACATTAGGGATGGTGTATTTGTGATGATGTGTAGCGTTTGGTATCTGCCAAACATATCATATGATGGCCAAAAAGCTCAAATTTGGACTCATCAGACCAAAGAACCTTCTTCCAGTTGGTTACACCCCAATATTTTTTCTAGATGTAAATATTTCACTCCTTATTTTCAATCTGTTTCCATACTTTTCTCCTATTTGCTCTTTGTAAGGACAGCCTGCAGTTCATTCCAGTACAACCGAAAAGTCCCTAAGGTTTTGTCACATGACTGTTTAGGGAACAGTGCAGGATTTGTTTTGTTTTTATAGAATCTGCATAGTGCAATATTTGAGACGCAAAGAATAAAGGGATTTTAATTAAGTATCATGATTTTAAGCTTAGATTTGGTTACATTCTCCAAAGGAATGGCACATCATAGATGAGTAGTTCATGGACTGTCGGAAAAAGGAAAATCTAATGATTCCTCATGTTTTATAGTTTCTGGCCCTGATAAATGGTGTAATTTTGATGATGTTTAAAATATAACATCCTTTAAAAACCCATCAGTGGGTGTTGGGGTTTGGGTGGTTAACGTCATACACTGTAGACAGATGTGTAGTGAGAAGCTACTGCGTGGTCTCTCTGTGGCTTCACGCTGTTGTTGAGCTCACGTGTGACTGTCATGAAAGCTCGGATGGTTAATGTCATGCAGGCAGGACGAAGTGGTTGTGGCCTGTACAGTAAGCTGCAACGTGGTAGAGCAGCTTCCCTCCTGATGCTGTTGGGGTCTTTGGAGAGAAGAGCCGGTCTGAGATGAGCACGTGTATCAAGCTCTTCTCACATGATTCATCTCCACCAGCGAGCAGCCCGAACATGAATTATTCACTCTCTACTGTGACACGGAAGGAAAGCGAGAGGATGGGTGCAGGGGTTGGATGTGGGATAAAATAAGTAATATAGTGCACAGAAAAAGGAAAGTGAAGGGTGATCCAGATGAGGGAGTGCCTAAAAAAAGTGGAGGAGGCGCAGAAGTATGGCTGTCATAAAAATGGAGAGGGTTTAAGATTTTTTCTTGCTTTAACTTTTCTAGGCTCCTGGTGGTTCAGATCTTAACCGTTCAGCCAAATAATATAAACTGTACAGAATCAACAATTTCCTAATGTGATCATCTCTGGGCTCAGATGTTTGATTACGCAATCCATTGAAATGCAGCAAAAATATATTAGATATTAACACTTTATAAAAAAATGAACAAAAAGCAATTCATCATCACACCAACAAAAAACAAGAAACAGTTTGTGTGTGAGACATCAAGGTTGAAGCATCTGGTGTGTAAGATACAAAGGAACATTTTAAATGCAAACAGCAAGAGAAGAGTATACATCACAGGAGGAATCACCCACAGATGATGATGCTTTGGGGTCCCAAATCTGATGCCCTGACAAATGTGGGCTGAAATTATGGTTTGCAACCTCATAAAACAACACAATCTGCTGATAGCTATAGGACACCATCTGACAGAACTTTCACCACACATGTTGGTGTCAATTTTTTTTATAATGCCTATGACTTCATGCAGGACATCATCATCACTCTGAAAATGGCGCCCACATAAGTAGGATTTCAGTTTGGGAAACAGAAGTCAGACAATGCAGGTCGGGTAAGTAAGGTGCATGAAGATACAGTTCAAAGCCGCATTTGGCTGCTTCTGCCACATGTGCTGTGTGGACGGACGTATTGTCCTGGAGTAAGTTTTCAGTTTGATCCTTCAAACAATGAGTATTTGTGGACAGTGATATAAGGCTTTATAGGATACAGTTATGCCCCAAAATAGGAGTTACACCCCTTGTTTCCAGGTGAGGCTGACAACTTTTTAAAGTACACTCGTAAGAATAAGACAGCGAATTGTAATCTCTCTTAAAATATCACACTGTTCTTTAATGCTTCAGTAAGTAATTCCCGCTATTCACAGACTTACACAGTTTTAATAGTGAACATGTTAGCCAAGAGTTGGCTACTTTCACAACCAGCTTACATGGACCAGCATTTGTTTGGAACCATGTTTCTGTCTACTTCAATGTTCTAAACCATTTCTTGAAGAAAAATGTGAGATAATCAACTATGTTTAAAAGCCAATTGCTAATTTTGTATGACGTCTATATTAGAGCTCTTTGTTTTGTAATGAGACTGATGTATACAGTAAATATGCAAGCTATAAAACTACATTTTGATATTAAAGAGGCAAAAATGCCACAGAATTTTAGTTGATTTCAACACACAGGAGACTCCTTATGCTGTGTTTTACTTCAGCGTAAATATCTAAACTGTTTAGCAATACAAATTGAAACTATGACAATAAGCAAACCAATCTAAAAAAAAAACATACTGGAAGTTTCCTCAACTGGCAATGTCCTTTGTCCCATAGCTTTGACTTAAAACCAAAGTACAGTACATGTGGAGCCCTCCAGAGGTTTCACTGAATGACTAAACCGCAGCGGGAGTTAACAAAGTAAATCATCCTGACTTCACTGCTTCAGCCATTATTCATGACTTTGAGATGTATGGGTGTACTCTCTGTACCTCTGCAGTGTAACTCCAGACCTTATGTCACAGGTGACTGGAGGACTGAGGACACCGCAACCCAAGACGACATTCAACTGTAGCAAACAAATCAGCTGTAACCGCCATAAGACCGATTGTTTGGCAGCTGGAGGACGGCAGCACATTCTGTTTTTAGACTGTTTTGCACACAGTGGCACACAGTCATAAATCGCATTGCCCTAACTCACTTATTGTGTTTACAGGACACATTACTGACCCAGATCCTCTCTCTTAGCACGGATATGTATGTCTACATACACGGAAAATTGCTACGAGGAGGAGGGTGATGCACTGAGTGAGATGAGTCATATTTATACACATTCTGTACACTTATCAGCTAGCGCACTATGACAACAGCTACAACACTATGAATCAATCCCAGATAAGGGGTCATTTTTCAGGACAAGCAGATATGCAGTCTCTGAAAATAACACACACATAGAGTCACTCATCAGAGTCAACAGGTGGATGAAGGCTCAATGGATGTTTTACCAAAACACTGGAGTAGCAGGATTGTTTCCATAAAAACACTGCGCCTGTTTTCAACCCATCCACTCTCAGTCAGACATCTGTAAGCTGATCCCAAGTGGGCCACAGGGTTCCTCCAAGAGGACAGGGGAAACCACTCTGTTCATCTTCACACACTCTACTGCAATCATTCCCCGACATAAACACACACACAGTTTGCCTAGATACACAAACGCACGCACGCACGCACACTCACACTCACACTCACACACTCACACACACACAGCATCATGGCCTGTCCTTAATTATTCAGTGTGGTGGCGGAAGCTTGTGTCTAAGTGACCTGACCTGTCTTGAGTGTACTGAAACAAAGAGGAAATATGAGATCCGGAGTTAAGTTTCCCTTGAGAATTCCCAGGTGTTCCCACTGACACTTGAACACGAATCACACCATCAGGGGGAAAAGAAATTCTTTCCACAGGGCGCTCACAGGGACATGTCATGTCACGTATACATTTAAAAAATTTTAACATCCCCTTGTTAACATGTCCATATGATGTTTTTTTTTAGTGTCTGTTGGAAGACAGATCATGAGCAAAATAAGCAGTCAATGCCAACATTTCCACCTTGAAACTGCAGGGTCTCAAAACCGCAGTTTCAGACAGCCATCATTTTAGACATAACAAACCAAAGGAATCAGTTGTTGTGGAACTTTTTGTATATTTCTCTTCCTCAGAATCGGTTTCTGGTTTAAACATGTATGGCTGATTTACTCCACTGACCCAGTTCAAAGCAGGAGGGTATTATTTTCAAGGAAGCAAAAATAAATATGTAACTTTGACAGATGGAGAAGAGTTTTAGGGGTTTAATCAATGACCATTAAGGGGTTGTTTACACTTACATTTCATCCATAGCCCTAGGGATGACAGCACCTGTCAGTTGGTCTGTTGGTCCGTTCATGGTCGCCAGAGGATGAATATATTGACTTTTGCTTTCCTGTAGCACCACAAGCAGATCAATGATTTCACTTACCCCCTGTAAAACCACAACATACACTAGATGGATTGGCACCAATTCTTGCATACACAGTAATGGTTCCCAGAGGATGAACCCTACTCTATATTCTTCCTAGAGTGACACCATTTTGTCAAAATTTCAGTTTACCAAAACTTTGACTTAGGACCAAATGGAAAAAAAAAACGACAGTCCTATCAGTTTTTTTTTTGTGTTTAGTGTTAATCTGCAAATGCTAGAATATTAAATTCAAAACGAAACCGATCTTGTAACTTTAGCATGAGCTGCAGTTACATAATTTTTTGTTTTGAATGCTGCCAAACAAATATAGATCTTAACTACTAAAGATTTCCTTTATAAAAATAACATATAACATTTATACTTTACATTGATATACTAGTATATACATTGGTATGTTGCTAGTCCACCATTTTTGTGGTCACCACAAGAACTACTTTGTCTATCTATGCACTGGGACAAACAGATGAACTTGTCTAAACCTTTGAAATATTAACTCCCTGCCCGACCTTTCTGCATTAGTCAGAGAAGATAAGCTGTCGATCCAAGGAGAATGACATTTCCTCTTTTCAGTAGTGTCTCTTTATGTGAATCCTCAGATTCTCTCATTCACAGTTTTGTCTTTCTGTCCTCACTCAACCACAATATTACAGTTCATCCTCTGCTATCTCGATTCTTTCCTCTCTGGCCTCAGAAAATATACTGTACATGAGATAACTGATTGTCTCCGGTGGTTAGATGAGGACAAGGTGGTAGGTGGTCACCACTCAGAGATTTCACTCCGCTGGACCTTCTGGTTACATAATCTGGGTTCATCTGAGATTGAAAAGGTAAATTTGTAGCTCCTGAGGCAGCGCATGCACAGATAGTCATCCTTTCTCATTTTTGTAGATCAACAACGACCTCTCAGATGATTGGTGGCAGCTGTTTACATGTCCTCTGCATCAGTGGGCATTTGAAATATTAGAAGTAAAAACTATTATTTTAAATAAAATATAATCGGCAGGAAAAACAACACAAATGCAAGAATTAATACAACAAATACACATGATGCAAATTAGAATGTTCTGATGTTGTCTGCACACTCGGTGTACTCTACATGGACACAAGGCCAAAAGATGAAAGAAGAAATTTGTAATATACAATTTAGAAGTAGGGCTCAAAATAAAGATGTTAAGGCAAGTGAGCAAATTTCTATTTTACATCATAAAAACAGAAAAGCCAAAAGATTTTTGTGTTTCTTAATTTTTTTCTCTTACAGTTATATTAAAAATACATTTTATCCTGCAATCTTGTACGAGTAAAGCAAGTAAACTTTGCATTTTTGTTCTGCACAGTGATATGCATCTAATGTATTTAAGTGAAACAATTAAACCCTCTATTGAACATCAACTGTCAGTAGACCAGCGTTTCATTGCCCAGGCCTAATTGATGACTTTACCTTTAAACGTCAAAACTGTTGTAGTGTCCAAATTTCAAAGCACCTGAGGCATCAGCCAGATAATGTGCTGATCAGATGAACTTGTGGTGTCAGTAGTGAAAATGAGCATTTTGTTCTGTGTACGTCAAATTGTGGAAACATCCAGGATGCCTCATAACATCCAAACAAAAAAGATTTCATGACATAATTTATATGAAAAACATGTTTTATAATGCTAACCTGTTGCAGCCTAGAGGGCTCCTAAAACCTTTTGTGGCTTCAGAGGGTCCTCATAAGTCAGACTAAGCTGGATACGTAGACTAAAAGTTTGATCATGAAACAAATCTGGATTGTAGCACCACAAAGAAGTGACTTCAGGACTCTTTAACCATCACCTGACCGCAGCACGAGGCGATATGAGCTGCCACTGGTATGACACAGCTTCATCTCTGATCACATTGTTAATGCTTTTCTTGTTGGTAATGTAGGAGCCAGAAAAAAGTGTGGAATAAAACAAAACAAAACAATATCTGTTGTTCTGATGCATCAAATTTAATGTTTAAAAAAATAAAATCTATCCATCTCTAAAGGCATGCTAAGTGAAAAAAAAGGCCTTTGTTTGTCTGTTCCAACCTGATGATGAAAGCTGAAGTATGGAGGAGGATTAGCGAGGGGCAAGCAGAGGTGGAGGTGGCGCTTTGTGTGTGTGCGCAACACCCACTTCACTGTGGGTGAGGCAGAGCTGATCAGTGGGTAGAGACAACAACAGAGTGCTATCTCTGGACAGCAGACCTGTACGGACCACAGCCTACTGTCTCCGTTAGAGATACTGTACACCTACACCTACACACACACACGCACACACACATACACACACGCAAGAAACAAAGCACACACAGGCACGCTCACTTGCAAACCAACACATGCATGGGTGGATATATATGTGCAGCTTTCGAACGTGCACGAACACACACGCTCTTGAAGTGGGGCAAAGAAAAAACAGCAGGGAGGAGGTGCACTTTTTTATTTAGGTCATATTTTCCTATCATATTTTATAAATTCCCTCCCATCTTCTCTGT
>OMNN01053150.1:0-10649 GCA_900302755.1 Chromis chromis
GTCAATCAAACTTGTTCCACTGCATCCTGTTGATGCTTGATCAGAATGGGGTCTAGGAAGTTTGGAGGTCAAATCAACATCTTGGGCCATTGTCATGTTCCTCAAGAAGTTCCTGATTGTTTGATGTTTTTGCCATGTGGTGGGGTGCATTTTCCTGCGGGGGTTGGCCTGTGACATTTGGGATTTCCATTTGCATGAGGGAGTGTGCTTGTTCTGGGACAATGTTTATTTGGGTGTCTAAGTCTCATCAACACGGATGCCAAAATCCAAGGTTTTCCAGCAGAACACCACATAGTACCAATATGATCAATGTTATTCACTTCACCTGTCAGTGGTCATAATGTTGTGGCTGATCGGTGTATGTACTAAAGCACAGTATTCGAGCAAATGCGCTCCACCACCACTGATGCTTTTCCACTGCTGATGAAAGGTCAGGAAAAGGTGACGTGTGGGATGTGTTGGGAGGGAATGATGCTCGCTGCCATGGTGGCTGAAGCAGCAGTTGGGCTCCTACCCCCACAGAATTACTCAGCACCTTTTTCCCACACACATTTATTGACACACACACACACACATAAAACCTGACACCACTGTGGAGCAGAAAGCAGAGCTCGCAGTTATAATTACCACCCCTGTCTACTATCACGCCAGCCTGGAAACAGGAGGACAAGAACTCACTCCTGCACGTCCCATGAAAAGTCATTATTCTCCTCTTCTTCTACCTCCTTATCCTTTTTCCTCTTTCTGCTCCTCATTTATAACTAAATCCTGTTAGCTGAATGTCGCCCCTAATTCCAACCTCTTGCACATCCCTGATAAAAAAAAAAAAACTAGAATGTAAGAGTTGGCGCCCAAATTGCATATTAGATCACTTCCCTCTTATTTTGTGCCTATGCCAGAGGATTGTGTACTTGTGCCCCCCCTTAACTCCCACATTGTTCATTATAGGCTCAGAGGTACAAAAGGTTGCTTTTGTCCAGGAGTGATGACACCGGTGAAGTATGGTTTTGTCTGTTTTCCGAGGCACAAGTAGGGCAGAGTATGAACCCGTGCAGCAAAGGAAGTTATTAATTAGGACTTTTTTTACTGTAGTGGTGACAATACAGAATCGAGTGTGTACAATATGAGCTGTCACCGAGCTACTGGGCCTGAAAAGAGCTGTTCGAGGGTGTCATTGTTTTCATGAAGTAGCCACCTACCATCACAGCTGTGTGTGAATTTGAAGTTCCTTTATCTGCAACACTTGGCATCTAAAAGCAACCGCATCTGCTTTATAGCAACACTTTGGCACATTTATAAACCGTTTCTGACCTCGCCTCTGGTTTTAATCTAAACTGACCCACTTGCCTGCAACAAGAGCATGACTGATACCTTTTTTTCTATTTAATGAGTAAATTATTTTTATCTAACCCTCTGCTAAGTCGCCTCTTGTACCTTGTGCTCGTCGTTGCATTGGAGCTTTTTTATCACTTAAGACAGCCACTCTGCAGACAAAAGCCAGTGCATGTACATTAAATATGCTAACAGCTCAGGGTCCTGCAACAAAAATAGCACAATACCTAAAGCTTGAATGACTAATGTGCAGCTCTCTGCCGGGTGTTGTCTTGGAAATGGAAAGCCATTGGCGCTTAATGACAGTAAGCTGACAATTACCTCATAATATACTGTAGCCGCAGTATTATTTTAGATCTATGTGAAATCGGTACAGTGATGTCAATTTGAAAAATTTGTTTTTCTATTTTTATCTTTTGTTTGCATTGTTTAAAAAAAGAGAGAGAAAATACTTGAGGTCTGGTTGCAAAGAGTCCTTGAGCGACATGTTGATTCATGGGTATTATGTTGTGTATTAGCATATACAGTAAAAGAAAATGCCTGGAATTGTTAAACAGAAAACAACTGTGGTTATATGTAGATACAGTATATAGTAAGTTACCCTGAATGTAGTTCCCACTTTTGATGTATTTACATAATGAAATAGTGTGCAGTTACACACTATTTCATATGAGATGAGTCAGTATTTCTTTCCAACAAAGTTACTAGAGTACTAGAGTCTAACATTAGAAACTAAAGCAGAAAAGCTCTTCTGAACCTTTATGAAGCATCTAAAGCACATTACTAAAACACTAACAACATGAATTGCTGATTTTCACCCATAATCTCACGAAACAAAACAAAAAAGAAATCTTATATGTGCTTTGGTTCTTTTAAAATTAAGTCAGATGTAAAATGGACTAACAACCCTTTTCCTGTGTCCTGTTTACTGTCATTGACACTTCCACCTTTGCTACAAGCCTTAACAAGGTTGCAGATATCTAAAGCCACTGTTGACACACTGTGGCCCCCCGCTGACCGACTCCCTGCCACAGTGCTGTGGTGTATTTGCCAGAGTCTTCAGCAGCCCCCATGAGCAGGAGGTTAGACTTTCTTTGTGTTACTGCAAATACTGTAAATACCATCAGAGAATAGAAGCAGACTAAACCTTATTATTTGCAGCTTGCCGTTCAGGAGCAGCTGGTTGAGATCGAACCAGAAGATTCAAACTTGGTTTTGGAAAAAGCAGAGAACCAGCTCGTATCCACAGGAGGCTACACTGGATCTGAGCACCAGGAGGACCTGGTGGAGGGAGACCTGGGCCTCGGCACCGCTCCAGCTCACACCAGGGAAGCCTGAGGCTCCAGGAGTCACCTCTAACCCCGTCTTATCAGCCCTCGTTGCCCCGATGCTTTGGCTCGGCCTCCCACGGTGAATCGGGTCACTGGTCAGGGCATCTGAAAGCAGCCAGCTGGGAGTCAGACTTAGTGTGGCTCCCCTAAAGGTCACGCACCCCCCATGTGCTGACATGCATACAAAGACACACTCACACAGGGAGAGAAAACAATTACAAAGACCAGTGCTGTTTCTGTTGCTCTGCTGATGCTTTTCTTGGCTTGATCTGCTTCAGTTTCAAGGAATTTAATAGCTGAAATTTTAAGTGACTCATGTATGCAAAATTGTACTTTTACCGAACAACCAGAGCAGCTCTGGTTAAAATGCAATAATGTTAAGTCACATATTAAATACAAGCTGAGGAGCTTCATGCTACTTGGTTACATAACAATATGGTTTCAAGCTTTAGGGAGAATTACTCATCAACATATACTGTGATTGAATGCAACAGTCTTTCCCCTAATCAGCTGAAACGGTACTTTCGTGCCAACGTTGTGCTGCTTTTCCCCAATCTCATATTAAACTTTTATTGCACTGTTTTCCGCTGCACTCCTTTTAACCGAGTCAAATGTGTTCCGCTGAATTTATTACCCCCCTCCCTTCACATCTTATCATTCTGCACATCGCGAGAATATCTGCAAATACTTAAGTGTATTAACAGCATTTGGAGAAGAGACGATTAGCATGCGAGTTTCCTTGGACTTCTTTAATTATAGATTGCACTTTGCTGCTCTCAGAGTGCATCATTATAAATCTCAGGGCCCCTTTTTCCCTCGAGTGAAGCGGGGTGTTGTGTACCGCACAAACACAATCCGTGAAGGTTAGCCTTTGTGAATATGCAGACAATTTGTCTGGTATTAATAAAGCCATTGTCCTTGAAGCGAGAGCTTTCCATTTTATGTTGTGAATGCATGGTTGCATTTAGGGAATGCTTTATGTTTGCGTTTTCAGTCGCTGCAAAAAAACATCACAATATGTTGCCCTTTTTTTGCATTAATGTTTGAATAGTTTTGTTCTGAGCAAATGAAACTGAATTGTAGCAACAGCCTTTTATCTGGAGCCTTCAAATCAGATGCTCAACCTTTAGTTCTATTCTTAAAGGGAAAGTTCATCCAAACAAAACTTAATTTATATTTTAAATATTGCAGTGTTACTAGTTTATATGTGATTTGCTGATATGTAAAGCCATCCCAACACAAAGCAATGCATTAGCCTGTAATGCTCACCATATCGAAACATTATCATCTGTCATTTTATAATCTCTATCCACATCCGTGACCGTTCCCTTCAATACACCACAAAACTTATTTCCAATGTTTTCTTTGAGAGCTACTCACTGAAGTCCGCCCACCAGGTACAGCATCTGTCTGCGCAGGAGGAACATACTGCTCACAACCAGGTTTTACAACTTCTCCGTGTAACCTTGTCATTGTTAAAAAAAAAATTTAAAAAAAAGACTCGCTGGTGTTGCCTGTCGAGCTTTTTAAGTGTCATTTTTTTGGGTACGTTGAGCATCACAAACCAAATGATGTTTGCTGCAGTGAGATAAATACTGCACACCTCAGCAAATCACACCAAACTATGTTATGTAACAACACAATAAACTGGATTCAATGTGGGGGTTTTTTATAAAGTGCCTCTTTAACTTCTATATTTTTAGCTTTGTATTCAAGTCATGTCAAGGGTTGGCTTGTATTTTTTGAAGTGGTGTTGTATGAGATACTTATCCATCACCAGTGTAGCATGATTATATTATAGTAGATGGTGGTCGGTTTGTTTAGAGAACAGACAGGAGTACTGGCATTCAAGCAAAATAGTGGGCTGCTGTGCACAAATGCAATAGAAAAGCGTTAATTAGTCACCTAAAAAATGAGTTTAAATGTGTGCTGTATTTAGTCAATACTCAATATGTACTCTCTTCAAAGCAAACAGATCCATTTGACAAAAACAGTCATATGAGTTTTAACATGTTAGTCTGGATCCAAACTAACATGTTAAAACACCAAAGTGACATTATATCACAAACACCAATCGTTGTCCTGAAGAGAGCAATAACCATTTCAGTTCCACGTCAGAAAAAAAAAATTATATATATATTAGCTTGCATGGCAATACTCCAGTGTGCTTCTTTAAATTAGGGGTGTGCTAACCATTATCTACTATATATAATACACAAGCTATGGATTAATACTTCATATAAGCCCTCTTTAAAAAAAAAAAAAAAGTACAAACTAGCCCTTTAATATTTTTGTATTTCCCATTTTGACCCTTTTCTCTGAGACTTTGTTTAAGGTTGTATTGTCACAAGCCTGAAATTAAAAGTGACTGAAATAAATACTTCCAAGTGTTTCTATTACTCATAACATTTTCAGGTTGTGTACTTAAAGGTGCCCTGTGGAGTTTTTAGCTGTTAGCATTGCCACGTAGCAGCGTTTTTCTAGGTGCGGGTCTCCATTTTGTTTATTTTTTTGTTCACAAGAATCGGCATGCAGATGGTGTAATGCACATTTCAGCCACTGATCAACAGGTGGCACTCATGTCAGCATGCCGGCAAAGATAGAGAAGAAGAGTACCAGGAAGTAAACCAGGAAGGTTTCAAACTGAAAAATTGAGTTTGCGGTTGCATTTGTTGGCCTTCTAGGTTACACACACAGCATTCTGCTGAGTAATACTGAATGTAAACAGAAACTTTGTTTACCAGAAAACTCCACAGGGCACCTTTAAATTATGTAGCATCAAATGTATGACATCATTCTAGCACAATGGTTCTCAAATGAAGGAAGGCACAGTGGTCCACGTGCACTGAACTAAGGTATGTTTTGAAATATAATGAAAAAAAAATTGCAATTAAGAAATACCATTAAATGCTTTGTCATTACAATACTGATTCAATCCTGAAGTTTTCAGGTGAGTGTTGCTTCATGCACGGTGCTTTGAGAACCACTGCTCTAGTTGTGATCGTGGTTGTGTGTGATGTGCGACACAGATGCATCAGCTGTCTTGTTAACTGTGAACTTTACTCAATGCAATATTCCCAGATCATGTGTTTTTATAAGAGCAAGCAATTGTAAACATTTGAAATGGTAGAACAGACTGCTCACACTGACACTGAGAGAGACTTTGCAGCTCCAGAGTTATGACATTGTCCACAGTGCATGATATCATCCTATGAGGACTCGGTGACAAAAAAAAAAGCAAGAAATCCCCTGGGTTTTTTGTTGTTGTTTTTTTAAATCTAGAAATAGCACTACTGCTGTTCTGATGACACCTCTACCTATGACACATCAACAAACCAATTCATTGATTGTCTCTGACTTCAACCAGATCTTACAAATAAACATTAGCATTGAGTTTTTTTTTCTATCAGTTGTTTTTTTGTTGTTTCCTTTCATCCACTATTTTCACTTTTACAGACAGTATGGAGACTGAAAAAATCAGATTTTTTGTAAGGTTTTGAACATTCAAAAATAACCCCAAAACATCCACTTTGAAGTGTCATCATAACAAGATACATGAATTATACAGTTGCTTTTTTTCCCCCATAGTTGCAGCTTCACCATTCAAGTCATTGTTCACAGGCCTTTTGCATTGTCAAACACATCCAGTGTTCCAGTAGAAAAGAAGTGGTCCCTTCAAATACGACTGCAGATCAACTGAGGGGAAACATGATACATTCCAAAATGTGGCCAGTGGAGCTCCTCAAACACTGATTGAAAGTAAAGCTTTAATTCCACAATAAGAAGAAACGGCACTCGATGCAGAAAAATGAACATTAAATTAAAAGGTCTTTGGTGGTGAGGATGTTTTCACAGTTTGGAGTGTGTCAGCAGTGATTTGCTCAAGTCCTTGGCCTCCCCGGCTGTTCTCACTCTTTCGTACCCTAGAACAGACATGGCGTGGTGGCAGTAGTCTTCCACTTGTTTGATCTGTTGGATGCTGAGCACTGTTCTCCATGCACTAGCAGCTTGTGTGGCATTCCTGGAGGACACTATAAATGGCTTAGAGGAGGAACTGGAGCCGCTGGTCATGTTCAACGCAAACGACTCGATGTCATGGTTCGTGGTGAGGTTGGCGAAGCGGTAGATGTTCCTCAGGGTCTTCACCGGGTTGTCGACCAGGTCCTCGTACCGTACGGCCATATACTTCCCCTTCAGCCAGCTGGGTGGGTTTAAGGCAGTCCTCAAAGTCTTGGAGGTGCGGTCGCAGATCACCTCCATGGCTCCGATGGAGTGGTAGTCTGAGCCATCCTTCTTGTTGGCTTTGTGACCAGGATCCACGAAAGGTATCCTGCGAAGTTTAGGGTCCCTGCTGCGGACCACCTGTAGATTCTCCCTTATCAGACCGTGTCTGGATTTGATCCTGGAGTTGGCCACAGCCCGCGGGTCTCTGACCAAGTGTATCACCTTCAAATCCAATGACGGATCCTCCATGAGAGGAGCCAGCACATTTACGTCCAAAATGCGCACCCCTTTAATGACTATGGTGTTATATTTGAGGCACTCCTCCTCCAACAGTCTAAGGCTTTGAGGGGGGCACTTTTTGCACACCTTATCGTCCACCATCCCCACCACCTCCTTCCTGTAGGCTGAGCAGAGGGGATAGGAGCACACCACTTTGTTGAGGGTGGCCCCAAATAGTCCTAGGGAGGTAAAATTCTTGCCCCCAGGGCTGTTGTAAAGTTGGAAAACAGACAGATCACAGCGGTATAAGGAGCTGAGCATGTCCCTGGCTGCCCCTTGTAAAGACACCGCATCCCCGGGGTACAGTTTCTGCCAGATGTGCCACATCGGCTCGTACAAGAAGAACACTTCAGGATTTTGGTTAAAAAGCTCCCCGAAAAAGGACGAGCCCGACCTCCAGGTGGTCAGAACGTAGATGAGCTGTCTCTTTTTAGCCAGAGAGGGCCTGTACAGGAAGCGAATGTCAGATCTGCTCTGATAAGTGGTGCTCCTCATCTGATGGTTGCACTGCTGTGGCTCTTTAGTCCATTTATAATTAGCCAGGTTAAGCATAGTGAGGACCAGCAGCAAGAAATAGGCCATAAATAACACAATCCTCTTCCTGCGGAGCACTTTCATCACGATTCCAGGCTGTGCTATTATCTTGGTATGATTCCTGTAGGTTTTAAGCTTCCTCCCAAAGCCAGCATCCTTCTCCCAAGGCGCTGTCAACTTCAGTGGTGGATGATATTGTTTGCCTCTCATCTGTACCCTCGGAGAGTGGCTCTCACCACTGGACAAAGCTCTTTACATTGACAATGCACCAACGCGCTCTGTAGTGTGTGTATAGGCTGGACTGGGAATTTATGCCCAGTCGAATAAGAGCTGATTAGGTAATATATTCAGCACCAGTTCGAAAGCCACAACACGATTTCGCCTTTTCACTGCACTGCGCAATGTTCTTCATGGGAACGGTGGATGAGAGGAACGGCAAAGTTGTCCATGGCGAGCGTTGCAGTGATTCCGTGGGTGGCCCCCGTTCAAAACAAAAAGGAAGAAGCCTTCATCATTGTAACAGACGCCCTGTTTGTCCATGTTCAGCGGAGGCATCCCTGCGCAGTTATCATCCGAGACATCCTTGTGAACGCAGCCTGGGAAGATTCAGGCACCGCAGACGGAGAACGCGGTCACGATTTTTAGCGTCGGGGCTGAACCTTCAAATCATTCCGCATCTGCCATAACGGAGCAGTGAATTGGCCGTATCCGCAGCGTTAAAACATCATCCCCCCCCTCAGAGCTGCTTCCTCCGCTCGTCCAACTAATACAAACTGGTCCGTTTCAATCAGAATACAACAAGAAAGACCCGCCTTCCCCGGGAGCGCATTGGCGCGCGTCGTGGCGTCGTGCGTCAGCGAGCTGCGCCATTGGACGCGCCGCCCGTCCGTCTCCTTTGCAACCTCAATAGTGGCTCCCACAGATCTCAGCAATGGTAGACTGTGGAAAAATTATGCTGTTGTTATGTTTCGGAGAGATCTACCTCACTATCTTGCATCCATCTAACCGCGCTCCACCCTGCTGTTTAGGACATGAACCAGATGGAGGGATTTGCAGGATTTTCTGGCTCAGAAAAACAAACATTATCAGCCATTCCCATTTATTTTTCTTCAGCATTACTGTTCCTTTAAACCCATCATTTTAAAGTTGTTATTCTATTATAAGTCCTGTCTTTACTCCCACATTATGACTGTTCTCTTCTCAGGGCATGACTGCAGGGAGGAATCAATATTTTTAAATTAACTGTATTTGTTTTCCCCACTGCTGCCTCAAGAGGGTAGCCCAGATCTATAAGAAGAAAAGAAAAAACCCAGCTCCATACCATACAGAAAAAAATCTATTATTATTTAGAGGGATACACATATTGCAGAAAACATCTATTCTAGTCAGATTACCCTGGGAACGTTTTTTTGCAATAAAATATTAAAAACACAAATAAATAATAAAGCAGGACTGTAGAACATCGCAGTGATTTTTCACTGGACGTATTGGAAACAGTCAGCAACAGATGACAGACCCTCCTCTCAAGTGGAATCTGCTGAAATGTGACGTTTGACAGCTGTTCCACCAGGAACTGGCAAGTCCTGGGAAGCTGTACGACCATGTGTTTGAACAGAGGAAACCACATGCTCTGCAGATTGAAAATCATCTTTCCTAAGAGGCTTGCCTGTTTGGGATTACAGGCCCTGCACAACTGAACGGCGATAACAGATTGAATCAAAGGGGTTGGGCCCTTTGACCCCACATGCCTATAACATCCATACTGGGATTTAATGAATTTATGGCATTGTGTAGTGATTTTATTGTACTTTATTTCATGATATTGTATCAGCAACATTCTTATTTATAACTATTATTGACATAGTATAGCTTATCTGTTTTACTAAGGAAGACATCAAGATCAGAGAGCTCAGATATAATATATAATGAATTATGAGGCTATACAGTAAATAGTTTCTCTTCATGCGATGTAAAGTGAGTGTGGCTTCTGATCTTACTATTCCTATAGATGTTCTTTTTGTTGTACTCATCCAATGCGGATGTTTACAGCACAAAGCCTTTGTGCAGACTGCCCTCTGCTGGAGCACAGTGTTACCAGTTTTCAAAATGATTCACACAACAACAGACTTTTTTTTAACATCACCAACACGTTTATTCATTATATATATATGTAACTTTATAAATGTTAATTTACGCCCACAGATTAAGCTATAAAAGTGCCCAGTAGCAATGAAAAGTCATGAAAATTGCACCTTTTACGCAGAATATTCAATAGGAAAGTAGTTTAGTAAGAAATAAAATGTGTCATGTATTTATATGACTTTTGGGTTTAAGAAAAACTGCTAATTAATCAGATTTTATTCCTGTCACATTTTGAAAAGAGGGCAGTTTTGTTTCTATCCTAATTTCCTAAGCAGTCTTTCTCAGTTTGTGACACTGAAACTTTGATCCTCTGAAACAGTCTAATTCCTGCATGTAGCATCAAATAGCAGTCAGTATACTGTATCCTCCACCTGCATTGTTTTTTGGTTTAGTTTAATTAACCAGGAGTCATTCTGGAATTTTGTATTGCTGGAAAATAAAGTGCAGCTACAGGACCATTTTTCCCCTTGTGCAAGTATAATTAATTAGAAATGGAGTGAATGGGGAGAAATTTGTTTTTAAACGATCATTGAATTTATGAGCTCCACTATGACTGTTAATTACTGGATGCAAAATATGGATTAGTGTTATATTTTTTTTCCTAGATTCATATAATTCTTTTTGATAAAATGCAAGAGGAAATCTCATCACCAAAAGACCAAAGAGTTATTTATGAATTCAAGAGATACAGGACAGAATATTGATATGGATTATTTTATCGCATTACAAAATTCGTTCTCCCTTTGAGTAGGTGTGTGTAATCATACTGTAGAAGTGGAAGATGTCAAACAATTTTGGTAGGTGTAG